>VWPU01010840.1:0-192312 GCA_013398955.1 Callaeas wilsoni
CCTGTCCAAACCGAGACAGAAACACAACACACTGAATGCTGTTTCCTGCAGAAGGCCTGATTTTTACTGAGGTTCCCTAGAGTTCAGTGGAGTGTCAGACATTGCTTCACCCTGCTCTATCCCTTGGTAGTTTTTTACACAGGTAGAAAATGCAACTGTTATAATTTTCAAAGGTACCAAAGACTACAAGATCTGAAGCAATTGCAGCTCAAAATTATTTTTTCAGACTTCTCTGGAGAAGTTAATTTCTGGGAGAATAGGTGTACATGAGGAAAAAATATTGCATAGTCACTGTGCAAAATACCAAACCACTAACAATGATTTTAGATCCATGATTCGTTTTGATGCAGCTCCTTATTTCAGCTTCAAGGGGCGTCTACCTCTTCTCAGGAGTTCAGTGTTCTTGCTGGAAGCAGGATGAGTACTGACATTCAATACCATTAGATATTCAAATGATAATGTAACTCTATTCAGTTCCAGTTAAAAGGACTATTTATTGGACTTAAAGAGTAGTCAAAAAATATGTACCATATTCTTATTTATGCAGCATATGCAAGTTTAAATGCCTCTTACAAGATGTGTGCTTGTGCATTTTTATCAGCCTGATGCAGCTAGACCTAGCAATACATTTTCCGTTGACCGGTGGGATAGAGTAACCAATTAAATCTAAGCTTTTTAACTTTACCTTCAACATAAAATGCTTAAAACTCTCCAACATTAATAAGTACATTCAGAATAGTGCGTTGTCTATCAGAAACAAAATTAAAATTAAAATTTAGTCTGATTCCTATTCCCAAATTCTCCATATTTTTTTTTCAGTGAATTGCTTTACTTTCCAGTGTAACATGTCACTATAAGGAACTGTGGCAGTCCAACTAGTGATTAAGTTTGAGCTAAATCTTTAGTTTGAATTCAAATCCTCCACACAGTTCTTGGGTTTTGTATCTTTTTCAGTGAATAATCTTTTCCTCAGTTCTGAGAGGAAAGTACTTATACCTTACTATTTCTGTGTATATGGAGAAATGTGGAAGGATACAAGCAGCATCAGTATCGTTTATAATCATTATCACTGGTAAGTAAGGAATCTTAAGCTCTGACATCTTTAGCTTTCAGATAAAACTGCTTTCACAAACCAATTTATAATGTCTTGTCCTGGGAGTTTACATAGAGATGGAAGAGATGTTAATGTAATAAAATAAAAAAGAAGGTAGATTAATGGTCTTGTTACTCCTGAACTTCTCAGTTGTACTATGCATTTTACTGTCTTCTTCACTCATTTTTTTTGTAACCAGTGTAGAACTGTGGAGTATTGTGTGTTTGTACCAATTTTCTTGTTGCTGAAGATGCACCAATGGTTTTTTACAAACATGGGTTTTCTGGGTGGAAAAGGAAGACTTTTCTAAGTGGTACTGGTGGATGATAACTGCTTATGTGGATATCATTAACCCCTGTGTATGCAATGCAAAGTTTGCATTGAAGACTTAAGAAAGAGCATTAAATTAATGAGCTTAAAACCAAACCAACCAACCAAAAAACAGAGGTAAAAGAACAATCAGATTTACATTAAAAGATTACAATTAATTAGTTGTGAGACCAAATTAATATAAACCCATCTGGAAAGGTAGCTTTTTGCAAGTGTTGAAATGAGGACTCTGTGCCATCCTCTTAAGCAGGTAAAACAGAGGTTAAGCCTGCCTCAGGTGGACCAGGCCCTGTGCTGACCCAAGGCCACTGGCATATAGGTGCCCCGTAAAACTGCTCAGACCAAGACTTTTTCACAGGTAAACCAATGGGTCCAGAATCTGCTTTTTCTTCTTATCTGAAGAGTGTGGCTTATAACCTTATGTCAACTTCAAAGACTTTTCGTCAGCACAGCGCAGCTTCTCTGCTGCCTTTTAAGGTAAGGCAGCAAAAGTTTTTCCTGACTTGACAATCCTCAGACTTACCAGCCTTCCAGTTTTCTCTCATTAGAGAGGAGATCTAGAAAAGTTGAATGTTTTCTTACCAGTATAAAAGCTGCCTCCATTATTGCAAACAATAGACAGTTAAAGAAAATTAAATGACCTAATGCTACACAAAAATAAAAGCAAAGAAGAAAAAGACATTAAAACCTAGGACATTGTGGCAACTAATGCTGCTGAGTATTGCCAGCACCATAAAACAAGACTTAAAGCAGTTAAAAGTTAAATTATATAACTCAAGACTGCTGTAGCCTGATTGAAAACGATTGGAATTAATGAGAAGCCTCATGTTGTGTTCCTGCATTATGGGAGGCAAAGACCAGACTGGAACTCAGGCTTATATTGTTTAAATTTGTCACATATCTTTCTGCTCACACAGCTGACTATTCCCCCCAGTTCAGTGTCCAAAACCAGATCCATATGGCCAAAAAGAAGACAATCTTTAAGCCAGATGCCATATACTAGTTGTGTCTACCTTAGTCAGCAGTTAGTCCTAGGGCTCCCCTGATTCCATGTGGTGCCCTGTGTGGTCCTAAAGCATAATTTTTAACTGGTGGAGTTATTTGGCTGATTAATTTTTCAGATCAAAGTGTGCCAAATTCATGAGTGCAGCTGTGTCTTCACCTCACAGAAGTGACTGTGCGTGTTGCGTTCACTGAGTGGTGGCAAAGTCAACCTCTCAGTGAACAGCGCAGGCAACCTCTTGCTGCACCTGTGAAAAAGTGCCAGTTTTAGCAGGACATGGACATACCAGCAGAGTGGGTCAGCACAAGACCTGCTCCACCTAAGTTTTTTGCCAGCTCTCTCCTAAATGCTGAAGAGGACCTAACATGGCATGCAGACTTCATTTTGGCACTTGCACAATGACATGTTTCTAGATTGGCTTATATTATTTTTTTACAAGTAGCTGATGTGGGACGTAGCCTGGGAATTGGGGACACTGTGGAACCAAAGGAGGGTAGCTGCTGTGGGGTGCCAGGTGAACCTTAGTTCCCGGAGAATGAAGACGCCAGCCCCTGTGCTGGTGGAGCTCCCAAGTGACTTGTAAACTGGGAAAGAGCATCCCAGAGCCTAAAGTAAGCTTGGTTAGTGAGATACGAGGCTAGCAATGGGGAGGAGACAGATACTTGTCTGCATCCGTGATACTCAAAATCTGCCACCTCTCTGAATCCTTCTTGGTCTTTCCTGGTCCTCATTCTGAAGTCCTTGGCCTGTTGCTCAGCTGTCTCGACACCTTTCTTTTTCTCCCACAGTGCTACTGCCATATCCATTGCAAAATCAAATTTTGCTACCCTCCTTCCTCCACACACCATGAAAAGAAGGAAATTACTTTCTTTGTCTATAGTCTTGGAATAAAATTAATCTATATATATTCTGCTGAAGAGTGCAGAGTGGCTCTGGAAAAAATCCCTGTCTACCTTATAGCTAAGGACAAAGACAATTGTAAGCAGGGTATAGATATGGTACAGCTTGGACAGAGGGAGATTTGGGCTGGCAATGAGCTCTACTGCATTTTAAAATAAGAAGGTTCTTGTCATGACAACAGCCTGTTCTGTGTCCTGATCTGTCAGATCAGCATTTTATCACTGAACCTCATCTTGAACCTGAATGGCAAATTCTCGTCCCAAACAAACCCTGCTGAGAATAGAATGGTGCTTATGATCTCTGACCCTTTCCCCAGATAATATATTCTGTATTCCAGTAAAAGCAAGTTGCAAGTGTCTGTGATATGTTCCAGGAAATCAGTGGTTTTTTGAGGAGGAAAACTAACTTTTCTAGCTAGTCTGTCCTGGTCTGGAGTTGGAAAAGACCTCAAAGATCATTGAGTCCAACTGTTAGCCCACACTGTCAAGTCCACCACTAAAACATGTCTCTAATGACAAATCTTAAAATACCTGTCTTTAAATTCCTGCAGGTATAGTGACTCAACTACTGTCCCTGGGCAGCCTCTTCCAGTGCTTGACAACCTTTTCAGTGAAGAAATTTTTCCTAAAAATGCGTGATCACACTCCTCTTCTGCTCTCCCACAGCCCTGCTGGGTGCTGGCACACTTTATGGAATTCCTCTCATGTTGTTGGGGAGGCAGTGAAGAGGAACAGAGCCCTCTCACGTGCAGAGAGGCACTCTTTCATTGATACTTTGTTCAATGCTTTATTTTAAAATTCATTGTGGAATCGATCAGGGAGCACATTTTTCATGACTTAATGGGTGGCATTATTTGCTTCTGAGTTTAACAGTCCTCTAAAGCCAGCAGTGCCCTTTAGGCTACAAATGGAATGTTGCTGGTAGATTTGTTTCATTGGATGCCTTTAGAAATCCTCCCTCTAGCCCCAACAATAACTTACTAAGTGAGAGGATGGGAACTGGGTTTATGCTGCTGCTGGTTAGTACAAAACTTCCTATCAAAGACACATTACTGTGGAAATCTAGGATTTAGTGGGTCATTGGAAGGCAAGGTAACCATCAGAAAATGCTACAGTTTGGCATCACAAAAGTAGCCTCAATCTATGAAGCTTAATCTTGCATGCAGTGATTCATAGGTACATCATAAAAAAAAAGTGGCTCTGCAACAGCAAAGTAAGTTCATGGCTGCTGCAAAGGGAGGAAGAATAATCTTGGTGGATGAGAGAAGAGCAGTGAGCGTATATCAAGGAAAATTCAGGTTGAATTTGAGAAAAACCTTTTAAATGGTAGAAGTAGTGAAGCACTGCAATAGATTTTCTGGGGTGGATATGGATCTGCAGAACTGGAAATCTTTATGAACTGATGAGACAAAAATATATGAGATAGGACATCACTGAAGCTGATCTTGCCATATTATAGGACAAGCTAGGTGACCTCCTGAATTTCCTTTAGATTATTTTTATCTTAAAGTGTAGTTTTTATTGCATGGCTCTTGACATTTTATGCTTTGCTTGTAGTACTGCATTCTGGACACAAGGACTGTAGCTGTCACTTTTCAAGTTCCTAATACTGTGATTCTGAAGATGAATTCTAAAGTGCAGCTAATCAAAAAGAAATAAAGTAAGTCCAAAGGAGGAAACAGAGTGATTTTGAGCCACGCCTGTGTTTATGAATACTTTTTATTGACAAAACTAGAGAAGTCCAAAATATGGGGTAGAGGAGCTTCTCTCTGGTGAGTGTTACATACTGTCATGAAACTTGCATTCCAGTAAGAATTAAATTTTGCTAGAGGCAAAGATTTTTAAAGGCTTCCCACTGCCTGAAAAACATGGAGGCTGTTGTCTGTGCATATTTATTTATCCCTTTTTCACCAGGAAAACACTTTTACAGTCATTACAGCAGTGCTTTAGAGAGTTTAATATAATTGAGATGCTGTAGGCAGGGGAAAAAAATTGTGTTTTGGAGGTGGAGCTCCCAAAGGAAACTGAATTCTGGCTCCAGCTACATTTTCTTGCTAGAATCTTACTTTTTAGATAAATGTCAGGCAGGAGTTTGAAGCTGAAAATAGAAGCAGATGATGAAAATAATTCTAATCGCTAAAGCAAGATATAGAAACAGCAGAATATGAAAGTGGTTCTAGGTGGAGCTAATAAATCCATGTCTGACAGCCAGATACATTGGAGTGTACAAATTATATGCTTTTATCCAGGGAGATTTTTTGAGCAAGATTGAGGTTTTAATGTGATTGCCTTCTTGTGACAATTAGAAGGAACTGCATTATTTGTTGCAGTGAGAGGGCACTGAGCAAAGGGCACTGAGTGCTCTGTCTTCCACACTGCACTTGAATCACCTTTGGTAGCAAATTGCATGCTCCATTTTAAACAAGAAAATAGAGGCAAATCACAGTAGCTGAGAAAGAATGGAAGCATGCACAGGCTCTTCTGAGTGTAGATGAACACTGAATGTCATGCTAAGAGAATGGCTAAAAGACAGCAAGAAATAAATATGACATGTCCTATTTACATTTCTTTGTGTATTTTAAAATACAGTTGTTCTATTCTTATGTTAGTGTTGAAATACATGGATATTTAAGTCACAGGAATAAAACAACACAATAAATGCAACCCCTCCTTCCCCTATACCCTCCATTTCAGCGATTAAAGTAGTGTGGATACTTTGATGTTTTAAATTCTAATTCCTTTGTTGTGATTTTTATGGTTGCTTTGAAGGTTACTTTGTTGCTTTTTTGTATTTTCTTTCCTAATAGTTTTATCAAGACATGCTTCTATTACAGCTAAGGCACTTATAGGAAGTACATTATTTAAATGTGAAATGGAAAGAGAGAAAATGTAAGACTACGGTACGCTTTTCTTTGTCATTCACAGACATAACAGAACAACTCAGAAAACATTAAAAAAATAGTGCAGGAAACAGCATACTCTCTTGACTTGTGGGCTAGCCACATCCAGATGTGGTTCTTCCACCTTTAACTAACACTGGCTTTGTTTTGAGAATACAAACAAGCAAGCAGCTTATATCTCTGTATTATGAAGGGGAAAAAAGCAAGGCACTGATTTTAAAAAATGGCTGAACAAACCTACTGCTTCTGACAGTCAAAAAGGGTCTTTCTTTCTAACTGCTTCCATGCATTTATACTATGCCAACCATTCTCAACCCAATGCATTTTATTATAATAATAATTGTTCTTTATTGCAGTAACATATAAGGATTCCAAATAGGGTTCAAGACCCTATTATTCTAGGCACCATCCATGTGCATAATAAAACCATCTCTGCTGTAAAGAGCTTACGATCTTGACATATGACAAGGCATAACAGTAAAAGAGAACAAACAATTGCAGGGGAGGGGTGGAAGACAAGCTATCAAGAAAGCCAATACACAGGGTGTGCTAAGTAGCAGTGTCTGAACACTAACTGATTAGCTATTGTCAAGGGCTTTGTATAATCAGTAGAAATAGTTTTTCACTGTGCCTTCTATATCACTTAGTTTCCAGTTTATAAAATGCAAATGTGGTTGTTACACCTCTTGAATAAACTGCTGGGGGGAGTGAAGGAAGGAAAGCTGAAAGATGGAAATTATTATAGGATCTCTAAAGGGTAAGACATAAGTATATGTGGACTTGGTGCCAACCATACCTGATACCTGTACCCAAGTACATTAAGGGAAATTTCACTACTTTATTCTTTAAAAAGTCTAAAGGAAAGTAGGATTGCTTTTGATGTTAATACCTTTATCATACATCTCTTGCAGATATGAGAAAACAATGCATATATGCACAGTTTGTGGCTGAAGTACCTTATTTTTTTCCCTTGTTTAAAAGTTTTTAAATAATAAACATAGTAATTTGGATGCATGGTAAAAAGAGGCTGAAATAGCTTCTTTGACTGAAATGCAGGGATCGAGATCTCAATTTTCTCTTCCTATTCTTGAATTACATGATCATAACACCCCTTCCCAGAACAGAATTTATATGGATTTCCTATAATACACATGGGTGCTAGCATCCTGTAAATTTTCTGCTAGTCAATTATTATGTGAGCATATAAATGAGAATGGATTACCACAGAAGATGTGAAAGTAGAAATAAAGATAGCTGCTTTCTTTTTTTTTTTGTCTCAGCAAAGCCTTAAGAGAAACTGTAAGTATTGGCAGTTCCTCAGTTTAAGCTTTCAAATGTAATGTTTTGGAAGTATTATTACTTGCTTCTTTGAAGTGGAAAAGAAGTTGTGGAAAAAAATACGTGGTAAACAAAGTACATTAATATGCCAAAAAAAGATGCCACTTAACAATATTTCTCCAGGATGTATATACAGAATCAGTATAAGATTATGAAGTCCTGGCTGGAACAGGAGGAACTGTGCTCAGTGGAGAAATTCTGTGATGTCTTTGCAAGTTGCTCATGTTCATGATGGTTCAGACTGCTCCTGAAACTTTTCTGTAGTTTTCTCTTTTGCCCAGACAGCACTGCCTGTTCCTCACTGGCACAGGTGCATTTTGCCATCAACACCCCTATGAGTGATGCTGCCAAGAGTCTTCATGTCACACGAAGCTGTACTGGGATGGTAGAAGTGCTGGGGGTGCCTCACAGAGACTGTCAGAGATAACAGGACTGTTATCTCAGGTGCCTAATGCTGAACTGTGCTGAGGATCTGTTGGCTGTGGGAGCACTAGGCTGGGACCTGTGACTGCAGTTGCCTCTTGGGGACCAGGATACTCCTGTGAGCTGCCTTGAATGTGAGAAGATTGAAGATGCTAAAGAGCTTGCAGAGCTGAGAAGACAGTGTGGCTCCCAGGGGGATATGGCTGTGGTGGTGGTAGCAGTGAACAAGGCTCATGGGTCCAGTTTTTAATGGCCAGATATGGGCTGAGCCACTTTCAAGAGAGCATTGGTTGAATTTCGGCAGTTAGTCTCCTAACTTGCCTGGAGGTGGACTTCTCCAGAGGGACATTCAGAGCAGACTCATGTACTTTCTCTCAATCTAAATTCTGTGTAGGCAGTATAAAGTTATTCAGCCCTATCTCTGGGGAATGATCTCACCGAAAGTGAATCCCACAACTTTGTCATCTTGTTTTGTTGGTATAGTTAGCATAAAATTTTACTATATGTTAGTATAAAAATTACAATAAAACAATGTTTGCAAGTAGCTTTTTCCTTTGGGCGATGAGCAGGGATACGGCTCTGTAACGAATTGTGCTGTGCATCCATTCTCCACGGGAGGATATCAGAGAATGGCCTTCTCAATTCCAGTAGAAATTGCTACCAACAAGTTTTGCTCCAGTCCAAGATAGCTGTCACCTCCAGAAATCAGTGATTATTGTGAAGCGCTTTTCTCCTTCTGCTAAATTCCAACTGCTCTTTGGCAGATATCCTTTAGATGGGTAAAATAAACTGTGATGAATCCCACCTCGGTGCTACCTCCCCTCCTTTGAAAGGATGTAATGAGTAATCAGCAGAAACTCTGTGGCAAAACATCATTTCTTTAGAAAAACTTTTCTGAAAAACTTTAGCTGGAAAACTGAAATGCCTGGTGTCTCCATCTCTCTGGCTTAATGCGCTAAAAGCATTAAATATATGAGTCTTAGCTTTTGCTCTTTTCTTATATTTTCCTCCTGGCTAGATCAGGTGCTGCCTTCTTTGACGTGATGGCTTTGATGTATTGTTAGAGTTGTTATTTACAGATGACATGGGGAGCCTGGGGAACCAAATCCAGCTGAGCACTATGCTAAGGAGTGGCTTGTCTGAGAGGTAGGTACTGCAATGGTGACTCTAGCTACCATTTTCTCAGATTTAACCTTTCATGCACAACTGTTTTGCTTATGAATTTAAAGTTGCTCTTTTCTGTTTTCTGTATCAAATGCATGTGCACGCATACCTGTGTACACAGATGTGTACATATCATCTGTATACGTGCACACACATGTGCTTTTGCCCTGAATCTGTGAAACAAGCAATCATCCTTTTCCTGCTCAGCTGAATTGTGTTCCACTGTTTGCCACTGTTTTACATGGTGGATTTTAAGAATTTAGCAGAAAAAATAAAAGCCTTAGGAAAAAAAGCTAGCTTTCAATCCAGTCAGTGTCAATTAAAAGGGAGCCTCTGATGCAAATGCCACATCAGCACCAATTTTGTCACTAAGAACTTTAAGATCAGAAGCAATTACCTTCAATAGCACCTTGTTTTTATGTGTCTACCCTTCATAGCCTTGGCTAGTAACTCGGCCTGCACCATAATTTACACTGACATCTAATTTCGGTGGATCTGCAAGCAATCTAACTGAAGATGGAGATACTGAGAGTGAGGAGTCCTGCTTTATCACACAGACATAAAGATTCATTATTTTTTGCCAATTCAGAAAGTGAGACTTATGGGAATGAAGCTTTTTTTCATGTGCGTATGTGCCTGTTTTGCATATCTCATTACTTGAATTATTTCCTGGTTTAGGCAAATGATCGCTGCCTTTAACTAGATGATTAAACACTCTAACAGCTCACAAAGGAAAAAAACCCACCCAAGTGCTACTAGCATTCAGTAGATTTACCATTTTCAAGTGTCTGCAAAATGAGAGCAAAAGAAAAAGAGTGCATTCATTGCTAATCATATTCTTTGAAGTATAGTGGAGACCTGGCAATTTTATATTGTGCATGAAAGTAACAGTATTAGACTAAGATTATTTTAAGAAACACTTTTATCATTTTCTAACTGACAGAGAGGGCAAGTCTGCCAGCCATGCAGGTTGATGTTTCCTCGTGAAACAATGAAAGAACCCCACAATGATGTGATTAATGACTTGCATCCATTTTCTCTGATCTTCAAACTTGAATATAGAAAGCAGAGCTGATCTCTACGCTATTATCCAGCCTTCTATTCAGACCAGGCTAATACCAGCACAACTTCTTTTGTGACGCTTGTTCCTCAAGCCAAAAAATTTGCATATCACAGAGAATAGGGTTATGTAACCCAGTTGTTGATTTTGATGGCGCAAAAAACTGTCAAGGTTGTTTTTGCCACAAAGAGTGTGGTTTTAAGGTAGGTGTTAAAACCCCATGTATTCTTGCTTGTTATGTTAGAGGATGCAAACTTCTTATTGTTGTAAATACATAATTAGTAAGAGAAATGTTTGTGAGTTTTATGTCAGCATGTACCTTTTCAATTAGTGTTACGCAGATGGTGAAACAAGACAATTGTTACTAAAGGCAACTCTTGCTTCTCTGTTTGAAAATGCAATTGCCCTTACAGCTCTCTTTTGCAGACTGCTTTGAGACTGTTGAGGTCACTTTCTTGCAATCTCTTGCAGAACAGTTGTAAATGCCATAAATCAAAAGTTTAGGTGACTTATGCTTTAGGTTGATGTTCTTAAGGTCTGCCAGAGAAAGTGACCCGTTTCAAATTGGACCAAAAGACAAAGAGCCTGAACACTGAAGGACACTCGAGTCTGACAAGCGTTGCATAAGGACCATGATGCTGAGGGCAGTGTACTTGCTCAGCACTTGACTTACCACTTTTGTCCGCTTGCACATGAAATGATCACCATAATGAGAGGGAATAAGGAAGAAAATCCTGCTGTGAAGAGGGAGAAGAAACATGGGAGGGAGAAGTTCTAACTGATGCCTGTTGTAAAAGTATTGGCTGCAGGTTCTTAAAGTATAAACCAAACTGATGAAGGGATAAAAAAGGACATTTTTACTGCTTTAGTTTCTTGCCATTTTTCCATCATGGCAATGCAGGTTTTCTAAAGCATAACCTGTGGTACAGAAGTTATAGCAAACAAACAAATAAATACCAATGCAGATGAATATACGAAATTGACGCAGTCAGATTCCTGAGCTCCTAGTACTTAATCTTCTACTGTAACACAGCTGAATTGGCAGAAGTGGAAATGCATTTGGAAAGTTCAAGCATTTTTAATCCTGCTGCATATATTGAGCTATTAATTCTAAATTACAGGGAAAAAGAACTATTTTATCAGAAGCAACATTAGCACTTTCCCTACAGAAAACATTCCACCTAGTATCATTTAAGCAGCCCTAATTAATTTAGTCAAAGGAGTAATGATATTAACTTAAACATGAACAGTTAGATGCCCACACTAAGGGCATTTGGAACCAAAATATTTTTGATCTTTCAAGACGTCTTTTGTTACTCTAGAAGTTATCCTGTTTGCAGGGCAAATGCTCTAAGTATGGAAACATAAATGGCATCAGGCCTAACTGCACCTTTTCTTTGTACAGACTAAAGACCTTTTTTTGCCTTCCTGGAGGGCTGGGAAGTCAGTCAAAACCAGGTAACATGCTCACATGGCTTGCACCTGGAGAGTAGGCAAAACTCATCCCTCCCCTGCCCTGCACCTCCACAGTGCCCACCCAGGAAGATGTTCCAAATGGTCTCACTCTCCTCATCAGACTTCATTAACTAGGTCCAAATGCCCCAGTGCATCTTTAGTGGAAGCTTCTTCTAGATACAAGGCAGCCTTCTCAGAGCTGGAGTTATTGAGGCAGAACAGAGACCGATGACCATTTCACCTTCCTTGATTGATTTTCTTAGCAGTTACAGAAATGAAGGTTCTGAGAGCTCTGAAGGATAGCAAGGTCTTTACATCATTCTTCGGTGAACCGTCAGTCTTTCCCTTTGCTTTTTAGCTCTCCATTGACTTCTAATAACCTTTCTGAGACACCAATTTATTCCATTAGAACAGGAACTTTCCACATGAGAGTTTCACAGTACTTGGGGTACAAGTTAAAGATAAGTTTATACAAGACATAGAGAAAACCTTCTCGAGCCTTCCAGACAGCCAGACTTAATCTACTTCCAGAAATTCTTTCTGTTCATGATTTTGAAATTGGAAGCTTCGTTACAAATGTAATTTTTTATGCATACTTTTTAACATCATTTAAGGAGGCTGTGATAACTTCTTTCAATAACATTTTGTATGATTAGCTCTTCATTGCTGACCCAAAGATGACCCATCATTTTTGCCTTCAAAGCCTTTTTATAAAGAAACTCGTCAAATGCAATGTGCAGAAACATCTGGGCCTTTTTTTTTTCTTGACGTAAGTCCAGGTATCTTTTATTCACTATAGTAATAAAATGAAATCTTCATCTGAATGTAAATCTGATGCAGGGGTTTTAGAAAAATCTGGCGTGATACCAGTCTTTCCTTCAAATAAGTTTTGATATAAACTAGTTCCACTTTATCTGCGCTATTGCTTCATATTTTTTTCTTTACTCTCTGTCACACTGCTAATGTACAGTGCAACTACACTGCCTTTATGTTTATTTATGGTTTTCTGAAGAAAGCCTCTACCTGCTTCCCATCAGGATTGCTATTGCTCTATTTTTCTTTTATAGCTGTTACAGCAGTTTAATGTCCTATACTATTCTCCGCTTTGTTGTCCAGGCTTTTTGCATTAATCTAGGAACATTATTTCTCTCAGAAATCATTCTATTTCCTACATGAATTAAATTCAGTAACTTCCATAAGCTGCATTGACTTATACTCTCATTTATTTTTATATTATTGCCCTTTTATTTTTTTTTCGGTGTGTAAGTTTCATTTTGTGGGGGGATTGTTTTTATCCTCCTGCCTTCTATGCCTTCTTATCCATTATTACAGTCTTGTTTATCTGGCTTTTCTTTTCTCTGAGTATTGAAAACAGATGTGATTTAGGTCCCAAAGATATTCTTAATTTCCATGTTTTCTCATAATACCTGTCTACACTCAGGTTGTAGAATCTCCGTACTCCAAGTGTTTTATAGAGATCAGTCTGATGAGAAGTTGCACAGGCACCTTTTCTGTTGCAAAGCCCCTGATAGACCTTTAGGATTCAGACTCTTCAGGGACTTATGCGATGTTGCATGCCCAAAACCCTCTGGCAAGGGTTCCCATTGTTTAGCCACTTCCTAATGCTGGTTTGTGAATAAAATCTTCCATAGAACTTCAATATCATTAGCATTACCTTGATGGAATAGGCAGTAATCTGGATTTAATAATCATCAGATGTGTGAAATGTCTCAGTTGCCAGTTCCCCGTGTTTACCCCCTATAGCCAAGAAATGGTAGGATACAATGAATATATATGAAATACAAATATTAATTAGTCAGTTACTATATTTAGAGAAAGAACTACATACACAAAAGAAAATCTGTATGTTAGATCATCTCTAAAAGGTTTATTTCTTTCTTTTTTTGATCAAAAAAGCTGTCAAGATGGTTAGATGGACAAGTACACCCAAGGGTTTATTACACAAAATATTTCTGCAACAATATTATGTTCACCAAAGAGAGCCCTTAATTTGAAGATAGGTGTTACCCGATGTGCCATCAATTCTCCATGAGTTTCTCTTTAGATTCAGACCTTCAGAATGTAAATTCAAATCTGAAGAATTCATGTGAACTCTAACTTGGCTTGGATTCTTGTCTGAATAAACAGCTGAAAATGATTTATTGAGCTAAATAATTTACATAAAGATTTATGCTCTTAGGCTATAATTTCTAAAGCCATGATTATCTAGGTTTTAGGCTGACTATCCTAGTTCATAACTAATCACAAACATACAAATCACTAGAAAAATGCTCCTTTCCCCTAAGTGAGTGGGAGTCAACAGGCAAATAAATCTTCTTCATCATCATCATCATCATCATCATCATCATCATCATCATCATCATCATCATGTCCCCAAATTTTATTTCTAACAAACCTCATAATTCTTCTTGCTCTTTTTTTTGCTTATTCCTGTCCTTACCTAGAAAATGAAGACTCCCCTAAAACCACTTCAGACCTCACTTCTTTTAATATCCACACCAAACATATCACTGAAATATTTTGTCCGGAAGGGATGCTTGGAGCTCATTTAATCCTGCTCAAAGTAAGCTCAGTTTCAAAACTTGATCAGAACCATTTTGAACCAACTGGGAAAATTTCCGAGCATGTAGATCCTGAAACCTCTCTGGGAACTTGTTCCAGAGCTTCATCACTCTCACCATGAACATGCTACACCTGGTGACAGCTCAAAGAGAAATCTGGTTCTTCTTTGTAGATCACATTTAGGGAGCTGAAGGCAGCAACCTGAAATACTCCCCCTTACCCCAGTCCGCCTTCTCCTCCCACCATTGCTTTTTCTCCAGGCTGAACAAATAATTTCCCTTTGGTCCCTGCATGTCATGTGCTGTAGTCTTTCTAGAAACCAGTCAGGAGGATCTAAAGCTGGAGACTGTTTTGGGTGGAGCGTCACAAGAGCAAAACAAAAGGAAGTAAACACTCTCACACTTTCTGGACATTTTTGCTGCTCAGAATGCTGTTATTCTTCACTGCCATTAGAGTGCACTGCTGCCCCACGTTCAATTTTCTGTCCACCATGCCCTTTGGCAGAGCTGATTTCTAACCAGTCACCTCCGCCTTTGCTGTTACCTGGGGTTAATGTCATCGCAGGCTCAGGACTCTGCCTTTGCCTTTGCTTTCCTTCACCTTCACAGGTCAGCCCTTCGTCCATCTGTCAAAGTGCCCTCCTTCAACATCAGTGTATCAACTGCTTCCCTCTGCTTGGTGTTCATAACAAGATGATCTCATCCCAAATGTGTTTGGTAGTATCAGTCCTTGTACTGAGCAATGAGGAGAGTCAGGTTTAATCATATGCCTGTTAGATTCTGAACTGTTGACTGCAATACTTCGAGCGCAATGATCCAGCCAATTTTTCCCTCTCCTTGAAGTTTGCCCTTCCTGTCCACACCCATTCAGCATGCCTAGAAGAGTGCTGTGGGAGACTGTCTCCAAGGCCTTGCTAAAGTCAAGGTAAATGACACAGACTGCTTTCCCTTTGTCTGCAGAGCCAGTCATTTCATCATTGAAGGCAATCAAGATTAATTAGGATAATTAAGGATAATTATAGATAAAGGATAATTATAGAATTTCTTCTACCTTCCATCAACTTCAGAGCCACATTTTATATCCTTACGTTTGTGGATACAGTGCTATTCCAGATTCTCTGTCTGCACTGGTGACAGACTTATTAATTTCTCTTTCTAATTAGTCCCCAGTTGTATAGATTTGACTCCCTTCATGAATCTCAGGTAGTCTCTTCCTGCTTCATCACTTCTTTTCCCTTGAAAACTCTGTATATCATCCACATTTCTCTTTGGGCTTCAGTCTCTAACTAGATCTGTCTCCTGTTCTTCTCTTGAGAGCCCAGTTATTTCATTAGTGGTGCTGCAGCTTCTGCTGGGCTTTTCATTACACTTCAGAGCTTCAAAGCTCTTTATATCTAAATACATTCATAACTTGGTTGTATTTACCTTTGAGTAGATTACTGGCACAAATATTGTTATCTGTGAACTTGGCATGGAGCTATGCACTAGCTTAATCATAGCTAATAGATATTTCAAAAATATACTTTGATTTACACAGAGTAGAATATGCTTTACATAGCTTAGTGATAGGTAGGCTAATGTTTAAAATTGGCGCATAAAGTTAACATGCAAAAGATGGAACTGCACACAAGCTGAAATGCTCTATAGGTTCGTAGTAAGGAAAAATGCATAGCTACATTTGCAATTTCATTTGGTGGATACACAATTTATATGCATAAGCTGCAGATGTGGGCTTTAAAAGAAAATAGTAACCTGCTGTATATCTTGGAATTTTGGCAGGCTTTGATTTGCACCTAGGTAATTGTCCTATACTGCAGGTCTGAAGGATCATTTATAAAGCTTTTAGATGGTGACCACAGCAGTATTTAGGTGTAAAAGAGATTATTGTAGTAAATGAATCTTGTCTAAAAATAGCAGAAGAAAATTTGTTTGGCATTCAGTTAAAAGCACAGTGACTTTATCATTTTTCTTGACTCAGAATTTTGCCTGTAACTCTTCTGGCTCACACAGCTGCAAAAGGAAAAAAGGATACGTGCTCCCCTATCACTCTATTTCTTATCCAGAACCAAGAAATTATGTTTGAGAAGAAACCGTTTAAAGGACGACCAATTTCACTGCAAGCATCCAGGCCTCCAGCAGTTTAGCATGACTCTTGCTGCAATGACATCTGCAAATATGTATCCTTGCCGCAGTGTGCCTCCTAGTGTTTCCTATAATTCTGTGTCAGAAACCACATTACTTACTGCCTGCTGCATTCCGTACTGTATTCCAGTGCTTACTGCCCTAATGGATATATTATGCTCACCAAAACAGCCTGCCTAGGAAGGTAGGTAGACATTTCTCTCTGTGTGCCTGCAAATGCAAACTGCTCAGATTTATGTGGTTTTATCTACACAAGGATGCATAATTGAGAGAAGTGAAGAGATTTTGACAGATATATATATACATAAATATGTTTCTTGAGACACAAATACGTCATGCTGTGTATAGCATTCTCATTGTCCAGTGTAGGACTTTTGAAATAGATACCTTCTTTTTTCCTGACTGATGACTTATTTCAGCAAAGTGGTCTTTTCCCCCACGGAAGAGGATTATGATAAATGGGTAGAAAGTGCTGCACTTACCTCATGGGCTACTTTTCGAGTAACTTGGTACTCCCATTGAGCATTCTTGTCCTTAGAGCTGACAGCATCTGAAGAGTGGGTGGCAGAGATCCTACTGAGGGTACCTAGCATTTCATTCTCTCTACTTAAGACAGTATATATGGGACCAGACTGTTCGTGTCTGCACCAGGAGAACGGCATTCTAGTCCCGACTGTCGATGTGTGTCTGGCAGAGCTGTTGCATTGCAGCCTCATTCTAAACGATTCCTATGCAGGTCCAGAACGGACGTCCACCCATCCCACTGAATGCCAAAACCAGACATACAATAAATGAAACAGACTGGAAACAGCTAACAGACAGCTAAATACAGCTAAAAGGCAGAAAGGTTCTTATGGAAGTGTTGCCAAGCTGAAACTCTACAAGGTATAATGGAATGCAAATAGTTTTCTGTATTTTAGAAAACACATTAAATATAGTTTGGAAAGGAATCTTAAAATTAAAGAATTCTAGCAGACCAGTTGCATAAAGACCTTTAATTTAGTGCTTTTTCCATACACACGATTTTTTTACCAGATTAAATACAATTTTTGTCCCTAGCAAGACCCTTTTTTTTTGTCTTAAATTGAACTTTTACACCCCTAACTAATCTAATTCCATTTTCTCGCCTCATTTGTCACTTTATCCTGTGCTTTTACACCAAAGAAAGACTGAACGATAAGTTTCAATTTTTTTTTTTTTAAAAGAAAACTCAGTCTGGAACAGGCTTAATTTGAACAAGAATGTTAGTCAGAATGAAATGGTTTGTTCAATGTTAAGAGCATCTCAAGGCAGGGTTGTATACTGGGAAATACTGAGGAAGTTTAGCAGTAGGTTTGTTTCCAGTACTGCTCGGTGCATCTGGTTAAAAGTAGGAGAAGAAAAGAAATAGCTTAAAACCCAACCAAACTTCAACAGTGTCAGTCTTACACTTTCAACAAACCATGTCCACTTTTCTTGTCACTATTAACTGTCACTGCTTTTTCTGCTAATACTAGCAAATCACAGGATTCAGATTAAGAAGAAATAATGGTGTAGCTGTCCAACAAGGAAAACGAGGAATTGGTTATCTGTAAGAAGTGAGAAGGAAGGAAGAGCCTGAAGGAAGTTCAAGAGTCCTCTGACTTTTAATCTGTGGCAGTATGTCATTAGTCAAAGCTGAAATCTTTGAATGTCCAAGGAGAGTAGTCTCAGTATTTCTCTGATATTGGATAATTAGGTCAAGATCCTTCTGAATACTTTACTAAATGTATTTGAAAGACAGAGAGGTAGGAACAAAAACACTGTGTGTACGTGTGACTATTCTCAAACTAGCCAAATCTGTATTTTAACATGTTTGCATAAACTGTGGATCTAACCAAAAGTGGAAAAACAGAAGTCTGAGAAGAAAACAGTGCAAGAATTGGTGGAAATATAGTTGAACAAATGAACAGAAAACATGTAATTGATGTAACTAGATACAAGGAAAATATTTTTTTTTTGGTAACAGAATTTTGTATAGGATCACCAAGGCCTCGTTTCCTTGTGGAGAGACACAACTCAGGAGTAATTTAGAGCTATCTCAGATTTAGACTGAAAACTCAGGTCAGGTAGCAAAATAGGAGACAACATTTATTTTCCTTTTTGATTGTTGATTTAGTGAATGACTTGACCAAAAAGCCCACTTTAATAATACAGGAATGCTAGATGAATTCATATTTACAAATCAGTTGTAAAAAGTACCTCTGAAACCTTACCAAATAAAGAGCCACTTGCAAGCAACTGGGAGGACTTCAAAATACAGATTTGTCAAGTAAGGGCAGGGCTCATGCTGAGAACCTTGACCTCTTATTCTGATTTAAGCTAATTTTCACATGAGAGACATTGTAGTGCTGCAATGGATGGCTGCAGTTTGCTTGATTGGACCTTTGATTACTGCTTGATTTCTCAGTATTGAAGAGCTACCCTTAAAACATATTGCCATTACTATTTGGTGTGCTTCAATTGATATTGGCAAATATTTATTTATGCTAGCTATGCTATAGTTGAAGTAGAACAGCAAGGGTTATGTTTTATTCACCTTTAGAAATGAAAGATACTGGAAGTCTGGAGGAGGAGTGACTTAGAAACCAGCCTCTTTCAGACAGTCTTCCTAAAAAAGAGAGTAATGTTCACAGAAACAGCTACTCTGGCTTTTGGACTTCTACAAAGTGAAGAGAGAAAAAATGCTGGTTCTATTAGGTTGTGAGCAATAGGTATTACCTGGATACTTTGCAATCTTTTGGGCTTTTCTAGTTAATAGGATTTATGCTTCCTTCTTTGCAAGATTTATGTTTCTCTTATGCTAAGAGATACCGTATTTCAGTGCTGTGAGACCTAGAATGATGTCTTACTGCAGCAATGAATCTATGCAGATGACTGCGAGAGGAGAAACACAGAGACAGCTAATTCATTTTGAAATCTATATATAATTTTACATACCAGCCTGAATCTGTACCTATTTAATAGTATCATTTGCATTTACCATTTCATATATGTGCTTCATTATGTCGGCATTTAGATTGATTTATATGACTGCAGCCACATGAATAGATTTTTTTGAATCTCAGACTCCCTGTGGCTTTTTCAATACCTGTTTGCTTTGATTCTTTTTATTACAACGGTTAAGAGGTGACACTGAAAAAGAGGGAAAAAGTTTTGAATGTACTTAGGACCTGATATGAAATTGTAGTCAGGGACACATTCTTTCTACCTCCATAATCCACAACAGGAAAAGACAAATTATAAATGACACTACTCCAGCTGACAGAATGCATGTAAGGTTAATAAAAGTGGTACTGCTGATTAAATGGCCCTGAATGATGATATAAAAAGTCTCAAAAAATACCAGTTTTATTTATTAAAAATGCTTAGGGGCCTGATGTTGGTGTTTGGCCTTTTCTGTTGAATACACTTTAAGGATTCAAATTCTGCTGCAAGCTGATTTAAAATAGCACTGTAGTTATAAAATTAACTTCTTCATAGCATTGCTCTTGAGAATTAGGCTTAATTTGCCAAGATAAAAAAGTCACAAATGTTGATGCATCATTATCTGAAGTGTAATGCACATTTAGTTTTTATGTGGAAGAATAGCTTTAAAGAGCCAATTTGAGAAGTTGGATGAAACCACACCAGTAATAAATATGGATTGTTTGCAGTTGAAATTGGTTTTAAATTGCCTCCTTCAGTTTTCTTTTTTTTATTTTTTGTGGACAAAAATGTTGCCTATTTTAAGGAACAAGCACCATGTAGTATTGCTAATGAAAATGTAGAAAAGAAAGAGATCAAATAAAATTTCTCTTATGGGTTACTCCCTAGATATTACATGTCTAGTTTTTTCTTTTTCTATAGAATATTTTTTAAGCTTTTTTTTTCAAAGCACAAATGCCATTAAGTTACTAGAATATTTTGGCCTATCCATCTGATTTCATATTTCAATGGCAGTAATTCACTTGAAAAGATCATCCTCTTAATACCTTGAAGTTAATGAATTTGTAGTCTATTTACCTTGGAAAATGTGAACTATTTGAAATTACAAAAAACCCCAAATGACTTAGATTTAATAAATCAAAACAAGACTGGGCAGCTTTTAACCCTTATTTTCTGTAGTCAAAATTGCATCTGATCTTGTCCAAAATCTAACAAATCAAAAAATCATGACCTCACAATGTAATAAAGGCACTAGTACTTTATGGAATCCACTGCATTCTTGCAAGATGAAAAGAAATGATCTTATTAAACGTTTATCCTGCTCTGTGCAGTCCTAATCTTAAATGCAACAGGTAGCCTAAAGAGTAAAACTGAGCCAGAGACCATTTGCACCAGAGAAGTATAAGCCATATTTACTGTTTTAGATTTTTTAGGGTCTGTGAATAAATGGATGCTTTCTAGAGCTAGAAACTAGCTTTAGTTTAATTTCTGTGCTCAGTGGGGACTTTTGTTGAAAGAAGGCCACTTTGGTCTTAAAACCAGTTCTCAGTGCAGTTCACTGTGAAGCTTCTGTGAGGTTCCTGATCCTATAACTAATCAAATCCTAACTGTTGCAAAAAACCTCTACAAAGAACAGAATAATATGCAAATTATTATTTCCTTCTGGAACAAATCCTTACTCTGAACCAACACTCCTCCCAAGATCTATATACATTGTTTCAATGGATGAAACCTTTCATTTGACCTTATCATCTAGTGCAAATTTAATCTTCTTCAGCTGCTGTCTTTCCAAACCACATTTGCAATAACAAGCCTAACCTGGACAGAACCCACAGATTTGTTTTTCTTCTCTTCAACACAATCTTTCAATCTCCACTGGCAGAGCTTTTGCACCCAGCAGACTGTGTAGTTTTGCAGCTTCTGCTTTCTCTGACAAAACTCACTCTCACTTACTATTCGTAAATATTGGCCCAGAGAACCAGTTCCCTGGAAAACAGAAAATAAAGTGTTTTTTTCTGGAACCAACCTTCCTCCTTCTAAAGGCAGACCTGACAACAGGAAGCATCAGTAAGAGAGTTGTTAAGTTTCTGTACTCAAAGATCCTTATGAATTTAACTAAAATCTCCTCTATGGACTCTCTTAAAATACAAACAGTTTCCTTTTTCAAGAATGAATTGCCTTCTTCCTCACCCAGAGCCTTTTTGAATTCTTAAACTTGGTGTTCTTATTGCACCTTTCCACAGCCCAAAATCTAAACTCTAATCAACATCCAGAAAAAGAAAATTTAAAAGGCTCATTTTTTGATTTCCGAAGCTTTAATTCTAGACTGGTATCATTTGCAGGTTCAAATACTGAAACTGTCTCTTCAAGATTTGCTGTTTGTATTAAGAATTTCCACCTCATTAAGGAATAAATCTGTGTCCATATGCTCATGAACTTCACATGATCTTGAATAAATCTAACTCTTTGGTTTGTCCAGTCTCTGATCTTAGCAATAGTTATGGCCCCATTCCTAGGTTCTCAAATAAAACAGAGAGATGGGCAGGGAAAAAAAAAAAGAAAAAACCACTAAATTCTCCTTTTTGGCCACAGTAGAACAAAGTGTCTCAGTGAGTCCTGAAGGATAAAGAAACAAGAATTTGTATTCATGGCTTCAGGCCCTGTTCCGAGGAAAGTTAGCATGAACCACAGTTCTACTCATATGCTAATAAGTTTGACATGTTTACAAGAACAGAGCCAAGCAACAAAAAATTTCCAATGTGAAAAGATTTCTTCTGGGTTAGTTCCCTGCAACCTTCTGCCATGCAGTGTTCTGTAAACATCAGCAGAGTCAACTTCCTGGGTTGGTGCTTCATGGTGGCAGACCCATATGTAAGGAAAAGCAGAAATTGTTGATTTACAGTTCAGATATTGGAGGATGCCTCAGTAAAATCCACTTTCCATGCTTTGTTCTCAGAAACTTAAACGGAAGTCAAGAAAAAGAGAACAGTAAGGTTCATCTCTACTTCATCAAAGAAAATGGAAATAGTTTCTCAAAAAAGATGGCTGAACCTCCCAGGATCTACCAAAAAGACTGAATCATAAGAGGAAAAAATTGTAAGAACAGTTTGAGAATGCATATACTTATAGGACTAGAGGGGAATTTTCTGGCACCGATGTTTATCATAGGCCAGAGAAGGTCCATTCACTCTCTTTTCTACCCTACTAGTGCGAGAGTTTAAAAATATCCCCAAGATATGAGCTACAAAAAATTGAGCAATTCTTTACATCTGGCATGGAGCCTCATCCTAGGGCACAGAATCCTCATGAACTGTGCACTGATAATAGTCTGCATCTGAGAATAACAGGATATTAGAGAAACTGCTGTCCTTGGTTACCCTTGCTGGACTAGAAGAAAATGTTAGCTGTACTCTGGAGTGACTTCCAGGAGTTCTGCTACAAACCTGCAGTCGCCAGTTTTCGTGTGCTGAAAAACATAATGCGTGCCCTCCAAGATATTTAAAAAAATTATGTAAATTAAACTGCCTTGGGTTTTAGTCTAGGCATGAACCAAGATAAAGGAATTTTTCAGACACTATTGTAAGGTGATGCTTATTCGTGATACGGCCACTGCTAAGCTTAGCCTACTCCACAGGCTTCTGCTTTTTTTCCTTCTCTTTTAGAGCAAGCCACAGTCATGGGGGAAAGAACAGGGAAAGAAAGTTGTCACATAGACAGGTAATCGTAAGAGTAGCTTCAGATCTCAACCTAAACCAAGCCAAAAGCTAGAGACTTCAGTAAAAATATGAAGTGATCTTTCCCTCTGACTTAGAGATGCAGGATTTCAGGCTGTTGTAGAGTAGTACTTCTCTATAAGCCTAGCATCGGCCATTTACCAGTGGCTATATTCCTGTTCCCAATATTCCATCTGCAATTTTAAACTCTCCTGTTACGCTGTGCTTAAGAATGGAGACACTCAACTCTTGGGAAGAGAATGAAATAGGAATTACTTTTATTTTGTAGCACTAGGTCATATTTTATGTTCCTGAGCCTTGAAAGGTCCAGTAATAGAGTAGGTGCTTCATTCCCTCTCCTTTCTAATCCTAACCCCAACTATAAATTTAATAAAGGGAGCCATCTTGGGAAAAATCACTCACGGTGACTCACCTTTTACCATAAGTTTACATAAGTTCTGTACAAGGAAGAAAATGACATAGGAGCTACTTTCCTGCTCTGACATGTTTTATCAATTTGCATCACTGCCAAGATTACAGGGGAAAAGAAACTTAGAAGTCACTGTCTTTTTCCTGAATCATTCTTTACCACCTTTAAGCAAGTCCTGCAGAATCAGCAAGTTCCTGCTGTCCATGACCCTGAGCATAAGACTTAAATCAGGGTTTCACAGTAAATCAGAGATCTCAGAGTAAACTACCACTCTCTGCCTTGACTGAGTGGCTTTAGTCAGCAGTAATTGTAGTTTTAAACAGGCTGTTCTGCTTAACCAAACCCCAAAGGCTCCCAAACTCGCTTGTCAACTGTAATTTTGGGAAATGATGTTCTCAATATCTGATATAAAGGAGTTTTAAAAGGAATCCATAATAAATCAATGTCTTTTTCTAGTTCTGACCCAGTCCTACCCTGCTTTTAAGAGTAATGCTTAGTCGATGTTTTTATTAGATTAGATAAAAAACACAGAAAACATTCTCCCTTCCAGAATCATCATTCATCAATGACTGATTAACTTTGTGGGATTCAGAATGTCTCAAGACCTTCTCTGTAATCTTAGTTTAGGCTTAATACAGGATTCCTAGTTCAGGTGTCATAAAATTAAAAATGATTCTTCATTTATAAAACCAGCATTGTGTAACAGTATCCAGCATTCTGGTAGATACAGCGCTTATTTCTGGTGCTGGAGCACTAATATACAGGTCAACATTAGTGAAAGGACAGAGAAAAACTCTTTCTTCTGTCTCCAGGATTCATTCTGTCTCAGAACAATCACCCGGGCATGTTTGGCAGAGGAAAGCCCTTTGGTTATTGTCCTCCACAACTTTCACAGCCTTAAGAAAAACCCAGGGAACAATCTCTGGACAGGAAAAAACATGAAACATTTAATTTTTTCATACTCAACTCTCTACAAAGTGTAAGTAATACAAGAGAGGAATATCTTATTTTTCTGAAGTTCACAACATAGCTCTTGGTGAAGCATAGGCTTCAGACATCTTAGTCTATCTTTCAGATTAAAGTGGAAAAATCATACAAATTACAGTTGGAAGTGTAATTCTTCTGGCTTTGGGTTATTTTTTTGCCATAGCAATGTCTTTGGTGTGAAACAGCACAATGCAATAAACAACAGTGCCATCATGCTGTCACTACCTCGAATGTACTACATGCCCTGATCAGTCTCAACAGGGACTCTCCGCTTCCATCCATGGGCCAGGAGCCCCGTTTCAGCCTGTATCCTGCCTCCCTCTCCTGAGCTGAGAGGTAGGTTCTGGCTTCTGCTGTCCTGACTTGCTGGCTGTGCTCCTGAGCGGACCAGACTTCGCCCTGGGACTGCTGGGCTGCCAGCAGAGCCTGTTACTGTCATCACCCCGGCTCTGCTTGAGTATGATGGGGCTGGGCCCTGCTGATGCCATCACTCCTGGCTCTTCGGCCCTTGGGGGACAGCTCTGCTCCTGCTGTCCCCTGACACTCTATGCTCAGCAATCATAGTCTTAATTCCAATTCCTCCTCATCTTATCCTTGTTTGAGGTCAGAGAAGTGTCCGAATACATCAAAAAGTTAAAGTCTCCTGCCTATTATGAAGCTTTGTCTGCAAATCAAACACTTCAATCCCTTTAACCTAATCGATGGATCATTGTTTTCTTCTTGAAGCAACCTTTGCTGAAATTCAGCAGGCCTTGAGAACAGACTTTGTTGGAATTATAAGATATATCATCTCCTCACTGTAAGTGCAACTGGAGTTTCAACCCTAATGGTAACGCAATAAGTGAGTGCTGAGTGGAGCAAATGGTCATTTTCTCCTTCTGAAGCTTGTCTTCATGCAGATTCAGGGAACCTGAAGGAGTCCTGCAGGGAGGTCTCTAAGTCTGTGCTGCTCCTTTGCCTGACCTCCCTCTGCACTCTGCTCTCAGTTAACAGCAATCTAGTCTGAAAAAAACCCCAGAAAAGTTATTAGCTTTCCTCATTTGCCTAGTTCATGTTTATCAATGTAGTATTAACTGTGCAGAACCTACTTCATATAACCCTGTGTTTAACCACAGCACAAACTTTAATGTAATAATGTACCTTAACAGTAATAGTTAATCATAATAACAATTTTGCAAAACTCAGATGTGTGTGATCCAGGTTTCAATTTTGAGACATGCAGCTGTATGACCTTATCTCAATTTTATTGAAAACAAAAAATGACCTTTTTGTGAGAGTGTATCTATTCTTCAAGGTAACAAAAGCAAAAACCAAGTCAGAAGAGAAATCACTTGAGTCAGTAATAGCAGTAGCTCAGGAGAAAAATACTGGCCTGAAGGAAAGATATAAAATTCTGAGAGAAATCATAGAGAGCAGAAGAATGGCAATTTAGCTAGATCAAGGATCATTCTGCTACAGGCAGTAACCTGACCTTATACTTGCCATCTGGCTGATGACTGCTGGCAAGCAAAGAGCCGTTGGGTGCCTGCTGCTGGACTGTGAGCGTTACCTCTAGTTCCAGTTGATGCCCATGTGTAGAAGATAACTCTTTTGTACTCATTAGTTTTGTGTAATTGTACTTACAAATCCCCTTCGCTAACACAGTTAAAGATGCTCAAATACAAGTGGTCTTCTAAAGAAAGAGTTATAAGTCTTCTAAATAGTAATCAGAACACCAGCTGTAAGGAAAACCCATAACAGAATATACTGCAAGTAATTTCTCTTTGTAGTATCTGGATCAGTCTTCTGTTAAAAAGGGCTTGCAAGAACTCAAAATAGAACCTTTCTGTCTATAAAACTTCTGCTTATGACAGTTTGCAGTTTAAATGAGGGACCTAGTTATCCTGTCTGGCATTAGAGAAAAATAATGACTAGTCTTCTTTTCTGGAATTTAACGCTTTCCTGTCTCAGGGATGTTGCATAGGCAAGTAACAAAAAAGGTTCTTCAGTCCCTGAATTCCTAATCCTAATGCCAGAAGCAGCTCTTTGTTGACCTTTAAGACGTTGCAAGATCCAGCACTATTTCAATTCTTAGACTACTGATGTGGAGTGGGTGACTCTCATGGGATTCACAGAGAGGTCACAGGGCTGTGTGTCTTTGGTACTGCAGATGGAAGATGATACCACAGGGCTTCTGATACGGCACCAAGTGCTTGTGCTTATTCGTCTGATCTCCAACACTGCAGACCTTAGCCCTTATCCAGACTGCAACCTAACCCATGTTTAACTTCAGCTTGGCCACTCAGCTGAGAACTAAAGCCTTCCCTTCATTCAGTGTGACAGCAAGTGAGTCTCCTGAACCTCTGAAAAGCTCAGAGTACTGTGGAAAGGGCTTGCTGCTTCTTTCGGAGCAGACATAGGTGTTTACAGACAGAACCCGTCAGCTCTGAAGTTAGGTGGTAAATTCCAGCCCACCAGTTGGCCTATTACTGACAGTAAAAATACCTTATTAGTTTTGAATTTCATGCCTTTTGAAACTCCTTATACATTTCTTTTGCAGATCTTTTGGGTTTCCCACATCAAACAGTGACATGAAAGCCTTGTCGCATCAGTCAAACTTGCAAAATTCAAAATTGTGAAGCATCTCTCCTCTCCTTTTATAAGATCAGTGGTAATATGCTCTTCATGAGACAGCTGCACATGTTGGGCTAATATGGTGTTATCCTGATTTTTATTGTGATTTCAACAAATCATAACTTTAAAAAAAAATCTATTATTTGTACATTGTATAGCTGAGTCTGATATTTTAAGGAGTTCTTGACACTAACAAAAGTAATTTCCCATTTATAAGTTACACATGCTGGACTAAAGAAGGCAATTCAGTGACACTGTACCAGTTGAGTGCCACTGCAATTCCAACACTTTCCCTGGGCTATGGATATTATTACACTGTTTAAAGTATTTTATTTGAGAAAGAAGTTTGGAATAAGAATAGTCCAGGATGAAAAATGTGTATCTTCTATTATTAGGCTTTCAGAGGTTGACAAGGATACAGCCACATAATATGTTATAGTTACTATGATTTTCATATGTGATTACTTTGTTGATATGCCTATTAATTTCCAGTTCAGAAATGTTTGAGCAAACATATTTTTATTTGCACAGCTTTTAGGGGCAAAACAATTTTTTAGTATATCAATTACTATTCTAGTCTAAACAAATGTAGTTGATTATAAATATGTTTGTTTCCTATTTTTTCTATTTCTATAAAGAGAAATTTAAATCTTCACAACTAAAGAGTGCAAGTATTCACATGTGACTCTAGTAACTTGTTATCCATCCTAAAAAGTAAATAGATGAAGTGAGCATTTAATGAATATCTTGAATTCTTTAGTGTTAGAGACTTCACTGAGATATATGGGGCAATAATTCAAAGTGACTGAAGCACGAATTTACCTTGTTGTTCCTCCACAATAGAATGAAAATCTTTTTAAGGCAAGAACCATCTTTTTGTTCTCTGCTACTACAGCATCTAGTGCAATGACATGTTCTCACTTAGGGCTCTGAGGTGCTTTTAAATTATAAATGGTACTCATAATAATCTTCCAGTAGAAGTGGTAGATTTAATAAACCATTCTTAATGCAAACTCTAATTTAGAGATGACATTATTGCATAAACTTTGAAAAGTCTATTGAGGGAATGTTGAGCGACTAAGTCTAGGAAAAATCGGAATGTTTAATTAAATTTTATTGGCTTCTCATTCTTGACAGTGATTTCTATGGCAATGCAGTATCTAAGAAAAGGGTGGCATATCCCCCAAAAGAGACGTAGCAATGAATTCTGTGTATCAGTCAAGAGTTCTTTGAGAAAGTTAATCAACACAGCTGTGAGGAATGGGGAGATCCTTTTCACTGAAATAGGGCCCACGTCTGGGAGTGTGGTTGAGACAATCAGTTCTGTAATAAGTGCACTAATTCTATAATGATTTTCCTACATCATGGACATTAGCTACTGCAATATTAATGAATTTTGATGAATGATGGAAAAACCAGTACTGAAAAATTAAAACCTTAACCCTCTGGCAGAAAAATGAGAAAAAACTAGAGATAGATATACACTACTGTATATATAAAAGAGTGAATGCTTATGTGTGTAAAAACAAGTACATACACACATGAGATATCTATTCTATCATTCATTCTCTCTCATAATCTCCAGTTCTAAAAGACATAGAACAAAAGTGATTATCTGAAATTGATTTGTAATTTTTTTTTTTTTAAATTATAGAAACTGCTTCAGAACACAAATTAACATAGAATCAAATGGTGGCTTGAATTGAAACAAACCTTTAAAGATCATCTAGTCCAACCCCTCTGCCATGAGCAGGGCCATCTTCCACTAGACCAGGTTGCTAAAAGCCCCATCAAACCTGGCCTTGAACAATCCCTGGGATGGGGCATCCACAGCTGCTCTGGACAACTATGCCAGTATCTCACTACTCTCAGCATAAAACATTACTTCCTAATACCCAATCTAAATCTTTCAGTTTAAAACCATTGCCCCTTTCTGTCAGTAAAGATCTTGACAAAAAGTTCTTTTCTTTCTTTTAAACCTCTTTTAGGTACTGGAAGACTGCTATATGGTCTCCTCAGAGCTTTCTTTTCTACAGGCAGAACTGCTGAGCCTTCTCCACTCTGAACATTCTCAGCTCCCTCAGCCTTTCCTCATAGGAGAGATGCTTAATTATCTTTGTTGACAGTCTCTTCATCATATTTCTCCACCAGGGCCACCAGGTCCTTCTCTGCCAACCTTCTTTCCACCTAATTGAACAAACGCTTCAGTAACACCGGGTCAGATTCTAAGCAGTACAAGACATACCTTATAATAATATTGCTAGAAGCTCACTGGTGCTGCTGCCAAAACCCAAGTATGTAAAAAGATACAGCTTTCTAAATTTTAATGATTATTCCATGTTATAAAGAGGATAATACAGTTGAAATGGTAATAATTTAACCTGTGGCCCTGAAACAAATTTAATTTCAAGCTGTGTCGACCCACTAATCCACAGCTGGCAAAAATAAAATGACAATGTAGAATTGTGGTATTCAACCACAGACTTGGCTTATAAATACGATGCTCTATTTCAGTTCTTATCTTTTCACAACTCTTGGTTAATAGAAACCGTAGTGAGAAATGACTTCTATTTGTCATGGCCAGCCAGATGACTGTGTAAGTTTTTCCTGGATGTGGTCTGGTTGTAGGAAGTAGTTATTTTAGTCCAAAAAAGCTAAATGACTTTCTGTGTTGGGGTGAATGTCCACGTCGTAAGAATCTGAAGGTTTCTATTTAGCGTGCCAGCACTTACTCACTTTAGTAATCTCACTGGATGCAATGGCAGCATGTGCAAGATTTACTGCACTGAGAAGGGCTTTCACCTGAAAAAGAAACATGTTCATGGATGGAAAATCTCACTGTGTTCTTTCCTTCAACATGGATAGAAACTGAAGAATCTTGTTTCACCTAGCTGGTGTAGACAATGTAAACAGGAAAAGTAAGCAAAAAACCAAACCAGTGATCAAATATTAGAACATAATTAGCAACCTAAGAAGTAGAGTTAGTCGAATAGCAATGGCTGAGCAAGGAAAAGGTAATGCTTCACTGCAGGGAAGGATTTACTGGTCCAGAAAACCACTTCAGTAACTTTTTTTCTTGACATTAAAGGAACAACAAATAATTAAGTTTCCAATTTTCACTCAGTTGGTTGCCTTCCAGAAGTTTAACATTTTGCGAAAATAGAAGGAAAGAAAACTAAATCAGGATAAAACAGGGAGAAAGGGAAACCTCTTTGGAGATTTGACACATCTTTCAAAACACTGCTTGTAAACAGGACACAGCATACAGCATATATTGAAGTAATACAGGCAACCCCATATTTTCCCATTATTTGACCTCTGCTCTGGTCCTGGTGGTAAATATTGTTAAAAGTAAAGCACACAAATTTCCTAAGAGTCACCTCTGAGTCATTTTCCAGCACTATTATGCAAATATTTGTTTCTGCTCATTGCAGTTTGTATTTGTGATATATTCAGGCTGAAGAACATCAGCGCTGAGTCATCTGATTAAGAGTCTCACACTATAAATGTGATGGATTATAACATTTTGCAGAACACAAAAGGTAATTGAGTGGAGTCAATTAGGAAAGTAGGAGGGCTTAGTGAAGAAGAGGTGAGCAATCTGTAAACTACACTGACATTTATTTTTGGCTACATTTTCCAAAACAGCTTAGTAGGCCATCTAGCCTTAAAATTTAAGGGATAACTGGAAGCAGCTACTTTGAAAACTCTGGAGTTTATACTTGTGAAAAAATTAGAGGTCTGTTATTGTAGAGGGAGGAATGCAATTTTCAGTACAATGTAGGTTGTAAACAAATGCATTCCTTAGAAATGTGAGATGCTTTAAATGCTATTAAAAACAAAGGTTTATTGAATGCAGAGTCATTCATTACAATAGCTGCTATACTTGCAAGTTAAAAGCAGTACTTGCCTTGTTAATATGTATTTAGAAAGGAACTCCTTATAATAAGTTACTTCTCTTTTGTTAGGTCACACAGTCACTGTGCTGTTGCTGGTTTCTTAACTCTCCTGAACAAAATAATATGTAAATTGCTTAAACAGTCCTAGTTTTCCTCAGCATGTTTGTTTTTGCAGGGACAGTAGTTGGAGTCAATGATCCTTATGGGTCCTTTCCATCTCAGCATATCCTGTGATTCTATGAATTAATTGAGGAGACATGGCTGGGATCACCAAAAGAAAATGACTGACTGAGTTCTCCAGAACTTTCCTTAAGGATATCCTTAGCATGTTTCTAATTAGAGAAAAAAGATAACGTGTAACAAAGTGCTACATTCATCTTACAATTTAGAGGTATTGCTTCACACCAGCTTGTTTTCTATGTTATAACTTTGAAAGGCACTGTTTTAGCACTGTCTTTTTCATAACACTCCAAATAAAGGCTTAATTTTAAGAGGTAATTGCAGAAAACCTTAGGAGATCTAGCTGACAAGCTAACAAAAAACCAGCAAAAGAGCCATAGTGGATAGTCACTACTGATTATTAATAATCAGTACTTTTAGAACCTTAACGAGGACACAAAATGGCACAGGACTCTGCTGCCCAAATAACAAGTTTTCTGTCAAGGAGCCCTGTGAGAGGTGAATTGAGGTAAGGAAAACATTCTTTATACTGAAATAAAGATGTAACTTTATTCTAGGCACTAAATACATCCCTTTCAAATTTACTTAAAAAATATGTAAGATATGAACATGTCATCAGCAGAAAGGAGGTGCCTTGTCTTGCTCTTTATATATGGAAAGCTTACTTGGTTCTTTGCTGCAAAATACATGAAATAATGTGGAAAATGGCATCTTCATACTTCACTTCAGAAAACTGCTAAAGTTATAATAATTTTAAGCATAGGTATAGTCCGCACTAATAACATTACGCATATATTTGGTTTTTTGGGTGGGAGTCACACTGGATAAAATGTTTCTTGTTTTTGTTTTCTTACGGAAATATTCATCTTGATAACTGGAAAAAACAATCCCCAACTCTGAGTACATTCAGCACAACAGACTTTTTAGTACTCTTCAGAAAACATTATGTGCAAACTGAAAATCACTGTGCCTGTATGAGGGAAAAGCAGTTTAGAACAAAAAGCCTTGCTGTACTTATTTATGAATAATAATATCTTCATTGAAAAATTCCTATGCCAACTCTGATTATGGCTTTAAAGATTAGCTATATTGTTAAATAAGATTAGATCTGAGAATAATAATCAGCCTATACATAAAAATTATTGCGATGTGAAATTGTATGTTTGTGAATAAAATTTGGCTATATTCTATGCTACTCTAAGTTGACTTTTATTTCATAAATATCTATTGCAAGAGAATTAGGTCAGGTTTTTTTTCCTCTTCTATATTTCAGCATTTAGCTCTTGCTAATTTTAATGCTTGAATGGCAAACCACACTCTGCATTATTATTACTATGGTTGTTGCCACTGTTACTACAACTGTTACTATTATTATTATTTCTTATTGAGTATTTATTCTTTTTGTTATTTTATATATACATACAATTTATATATATAAATATATATATACTTAACTTGTCACCCTTTCTGTTAAAATAGTTATAGATATAGTTCTTTTACATAGTCATAGAGTACAAAAGCCAAGTATTTAAAGCTAGCTATTTTATAAAATTTTCAAAATTTCAGCTCAGAACTCTCAGAATTCATTGCAGGCTGTTTTACAATTCCCATCACATTCAACCTGAATAAAGAGATTCTGTAAATGTAAACGACTTGCTGCCAAATCTATATCATTGTGTCCTTGACTGTCTTTGCAAATCTGTGCTAAAGTACAGTAGGTGCATATTCTCTGACTTTTCTGGGTAAAGATGGAAATCTAAACAGTTCAAATGGGCAAAAATTATCAATCTTTGTACATCTTGAACTTGCACTGCTATTAATTGAAGTTTGTTCTGTACACAGACTGAAGGATTTAATCTCCTGTATTAAATATTCATTAACAGAAGTATATATTTTTCCTTAACATTTCTCATTAATGTGAGAGAAGAGGTGGAGACATAATGTAAAACACCAGTTTCTGATTGAAGTCAAAATAGTAGATAAGAAGCTAGACACTTGATTTCTCTGTAAGTCAGTATTTGAACAAAAGAAATCAAAAATTATGTCTCAGTCAAAAGCTTGAACATGAAATAGATAGTGGACTTTTATGGTAGTTCTGCAGTAGCATATGACTTTACATGTGTAAGAAGACACAGTTGTTCAAAATTACCTCATATCCTTAGAAAACACAATCTTCTACCATCTTCTTTTCTCATGTTTTCTTACTGTGGTATTATGATCTGCTGTAGTCTTATTTTAGGCTAAATCACTGCTTGTGCAACAGTTCCCATAGTCCTTTTGCTTTGTGAGACACATCACTATTGTTTGCCAAAGAACCCATTTCCATCACTCCTTCTTGCCCCCTCTACTGCAAGCCCAAAGGAAATGCAGCTGATGAGAAATTATGGTCAGGTGGGTGCTCAGCTGGATGTTTTCTTGGCCAATTTTGTTCTGCTTTTTTTACTAATGACTTGCATAGTGGAAAGGATGGCACTTTAAGTGTTATGTCTGACATCAAATTGGGAGGATTACCAATACATTCAAGGGCTGGTTCAGATTTCAATTATCCCTTGACAAAAGATGAGTAGAAACCTACACTTGATTGAGGCTGAATCCAATGCACAAATGGGAAAAGACTGGCTAAGCCAGTATTTGGGCAAATGTTGTGGTGACTGAACCAACCACAGTAATGCCCAGGGGGCCACATAGCCCAGATAAGGAGGTTTGGTGGGCTGGCTCCAAAGGTTAAATGCCCCTCTGTGAGGATGGCTTCTCCCATTGAATTCCTGTGACCTGATGTAGGCTCGGTCTGTCTGATTGACAGTGGACAGACACCCCTTGTATCTCCTAAGAAAAGCTAGCCAAACCTGCCCCCCCCTTACCTTCTTCATTGCTGTGTCATCCCCGCCTCCTTCTCTGTACCCCTTTTNTGTCTGGTCCGAGGGAGTTTCTACAATAAACCCTTGGAATACCGACTGAAGGGCTGCCTCGCTCATTAATTTCTGGTTACACTTGGGCTATCTATAAGCCCCAGGGGCGCGTGGCTCCGTGCCTTCCATCGCATGGGCGAGGAAGCTGGCTAGCGAGGCACACAGTGCCACAGAGTGTCCTCCTCTCGTGCTGGGCACCTCTGGACAAGCTGCAGCTCTCCTGGCCCAGCCAGCGCTCCGGCATACTAATATAGGCAAAGAGTCTCACAAACTATGTACAAGTCAGTACCATGGATTCAGTGTTACCTTCGTCTCAAACCTCCTTCATCGCTCATTGAATAAAGCCTGTGTCTCTCAAGATGTGATGATTATTCAGTCTGCACAATTGCTTCATGTAGCTGAAAGAAACTTGGAGATAATACCAAATTTAAGGCAATGCATCAGAGGGGCAATAAGGTGACCTGATGTGCTTGTCTTTTTGTGTCTTTGATCACATCCTAACTGTACTTTTCACTTGAATGAGCTTACTAATATTTTGTCTGCAAATTGGTTTTTGGTATTAAAAATGTCTTCAGGATAAATACAGATGACTATTGACTGCATCTACTGCAGTGTATCCAGTGTACCCTATACCTTTCCTAGACACTGAGGTCTACCCTTGTGCATCTAAACTTCCTTATGCTGGAGCAGCGTAGCTCCAATTAAAGTAAGAATGAGTGGCTGACCTGTCCCAGACCATGCCCCGGAACCGCATGGGAAAAAGACAAGGTAATACGGGAACAAATTCTCCTTGTGACCATGCCAGGGAGCTGGCATGCCTGTGTGTTGGTACTGATAATTGTGTCCAGGTGTCCGGCAGTACTCCTGGGTCTTTCTTCATGTAGAGGAGGACACTGCTCCGAATGAGTTCAGATTCTCCTCCCACAAGGAGTGGGAAACATAACTAGAGTTTACTAAGTGCTCACAGAAGATTTCCAGGCCCTTGTGGTTTTGGGAATCAGGAATCTGAAGACTACTCTAAGATGAGAGGCTGGCAATCCAAGTTACCAAGTGAGAGGAAAGAACTATTCTTTTTAAGATACTAGTCAGATCCTACAGAAAACCATTCTAAAAATAAAATGAGGATATGAGAACGGACATCACCTTGGACTTGTTATAGAAAAATTTAAATTGCTATTGAAAAGTAGGTAAACCCAGGTAACTTATATATATATTACTAGGAATATTTTATAAGAGACCATGAATAACTTGGTAACGGATGGTAAGGTCTCAGAAAGAATATTTTTCCCACTGTTTGGTAAATGATCTTAAAGTAAGATGTGAGCAAAATAGATCAGAGTCCAGCAGAGAGCCCAAAGGCAGCACTGAGATTTAAAAGATATGATCTATGAGGAAAGCTTGAAATAAGTGTATTTGTTCAGTCTAGGAAAGAGAAGGCTGAGTCATGAAATGATATTCTTGTGTTTAAGGGTTGTTATAAAAAGATAGTGAGCAATTGTTCTTTGTCTGCTGAGCAAGGACAAGATGGCATTATCTCCATTTGGATCAAGGACTATTTAAACTGAGTACTAGGAGACAATTGCTATTAGGATACACTCAGTCCATTTAGAGAGTACCTGCTTACTCACTGGCTTTAAGAATTGTGAGCAAACAGCTCTCTCAGTCTTCCATGGATTTGGCCTCATTTAACGTAGCTGATTTTTGTCTTGGCCTCCCTTCTGGACAGTTGTATGTCTATGACTGGATGGTAAAAATCTCACATCCCATTCAGAAGTATAGGAATAGGGGGCTTCTTCCTCTCCCTCCTCCCCCTCTCCCCCACCCTTATGTTGCTGTATGAGAAATCCTTGTAGAATTAGTGGCCTGCATGTCACAAAGGACATTTATTCTCTGCAAATTGCAACAGATTCAGAGGAACCCTAGTGCTATCACAGCACAGTCTGTGCAGCAAGAGCAGTGCCTGAATCCTCAGATAAATCCAGCTGAATTGCAGTTTAGACATGGAGGGTAATATTGGCAGTTTGTTGCTGCTAATTCAGAAAGCATAAAACTTTTTGCAACCTGATATTGCACAAGGTAAATTTCAGTCTAAAATACTTTCCAGAAAGGCTCTGTTGCTTGAGGTTTAATTGGATACCAAGGTCTGTAAGTGTAGTGGATGGTGTGCTACTTTGAATCAGCTGAAGAGAGTCAGGCTTTCAATCATCTCACTGTGACCAATAGGATCCATCATTTATTTTCAATTATGTCATGCTGCTGAGTCTTATGCCTTCAGGTTGCCAGTATTAGCAGCCAAATACTATTTCATTTAATAGGAACTTTTGCTCAAATTTTGATTTTGTGGATGCATGGAAGGAGACAACTGTCAGTACTAAGTTTTCAGACGTAACAGGGCTTTATTCATGAATACATTACTTTCATAGGAAGAATTGTTATACCAAACTTTTGCTAAACTTCAGCAAAAGTTGCTGGTATTTTTAGTACTGTAACAAAATAGCAAACCAGGATTTTCAACAGTTTCTGGTCAAAGATGCTACATTCTTTATAATTAGACTATGTCATTCTGGCTAACAAGTTTCTCTTTCCAGACCTTTATATTTTGAAAGGATGGAAAATGGCTTTGCTTTGACCTTATCAAACCACGGGTGATCTCTGCAACAGGTTGCTGCACTGATCATCTGCACTGGTTTGTGCTTGGAAAGGCTGCAGAAAAAGAGAATCTCTGGAGTGAAAGCTTCTCTCTTTGCTGTCTCTGTTATTGTTGTTGTTTTTGTTTTTGTTCAGATGAACTTTTACTCTGATATCAGGTTAATTGGGTGAGGTACTGTTCATTCTGAGATAATTCACTGCCTCAGCTGCATTATCAAGCCACTGTTTTGACTGATAGTTTTGTGCTCTTCAAAGAGCTCTCTAACAAGCTCGATCCTTTCATATACATCCCAAGTTTAAAGGTTTGGAGGAAACTCAAAAGGCTGACATTCTTCATAAAGCACAGCAAATCTGAGCTATCCATAGGAAAGCACTGCATATCAATTATGGAAAATGTTAAAAGAGAAAAATTGAAACGGCAGAGCTGTAAATACTTAGAGAAGATCACTGATCTCATCTACTGTTATGGTGCTTTAATGAGTCAGTACATAATGTAGGCAGAAATGTCCAATTTAACATTGTCTCATCAGGCTGTGGGAAGCCATCCAGATGACATCATTAAAACACAGCAGTCCTTATCTGGCCTGAAGGTTAAATTCTTCAGTCGCCTAAAATAATTTTGCGCCCTTGGACATGTGAACCTTTAAGGTAAAAGATACTGGATGTAGCTTTGTCATCTCCAGTGCTCAGCTCCTGCTGTGGTGTACGGGGAAGGAAGTGTAGACCATCGGCAAGAAATGGAGTGGATGGTTGGAGGAGAAGGACTCTTCTATGGATCATTTTTCTCCCACGCCTTTTTGAACAGTGTAATCTCTGTTCAACCTCAGCTAAAGCAACATTTCCTCATGGAGAGATCTGCTTCCTTGGTCTTGTTATTATCCAGTAACTTATGGTATAAACTGAACCCTCAGGCTCTTGAACTAACACAGCAGATAATAAATGATCTGGCCAACTTTTTCCTTGGTCCCAGTTATGATACATTTTTGCACAAATCTGGCTTTTAAGTATTGAAACCAAGTTAATTTGTGTCTTATAAGGTATTACACATATGGTCATCTAAGCATTGCTGGCCTTGCAAGAATCCATTCTCCAAAAGGTCCTAATATTCCCCTCCATTATCTGTGAAGTCCAACCATTTTTCAAAAAACTCATTTTTATCCCTCTGCCAAACCCTGATGTCCCTTTTGGCACTATCTGTAACCCTCATCAGATTCTTAGATTCATCTCTGACGTGCCCAGCAATTTCTCATGTAATGTGCATACTTTTCCACATCCTGTTCATCCAGCTTCACCTCAGGGTAGGACAAGGCCAACTGCGTAGTCTTCTGTCTGCCAGCCTAATGTGGACGTAGTGAGTATGCAGCATTTTACATCTCCTGTGCAATCAATATGCCACTTTTTTTTTTTTTTTCCCAATGGAAACTAGGGAGAAAATGAATGGGAAAAGAAGGAAAAGAAGAGAAAAGAAGAGAGGGGTGTGTGTATATGTATATGTATATGTGTGTGTATATACATATGTATATATTTATATACATATATGTATATATACACACACACACACACACACACACACATATATATATATATATATATATATGGAACCTAGTTTTCAACCCAGAAAATGGAGTAAGGAAATTGTGTTCTCTGCGATAACCTCGGTATTCTTGGCATCAGAATTCTTTCTGGTTGACAGAAAAAGCTCCTAGTGGAGTCTAACAAGATGCTCGTACATGCCAGTATATTTAATTCTCTCATTTCCAAATGCACGGCTCATATCTACTGATTTTATATAAAAGTGGCTGCCTCTTGGTAGGATGCCCAAAGTTCAAGGGGAAGGTGTTGGTAAACCTTACCACATTTTACAGGGCTATGCATCAAAGGAGATAAAATAGAAAAAACAAGGTCTTGCAATGTAACAGAACAGAACCAATATTTAACAACATTCTCATCAGTAAAACATTGCAAAAAGCTTTTATATACATCACATTAATTTAAATTCTACCTATTTCTGTATGCCAGACTCGGTATTGGAACACTGAATTGGCTGGGGTTTTTGGTAAGAGGAACTTGTTCTGTGTTAAACCTTTGTGAAACGTACATTAAGAACTCCCTGACCATACTGATTTAGCTTGTCTCTCCACGGAAGCCTTTTTCCAGCACAAGGTAGAACAATGACACAGCACAGGTGGGTTGATCCCTGCAGGAATACGCTGTATAGAAGCTAATACACGTCTGGGAGTTCAAAATGGTTTAAATAGCTGTTTTTCTCAAATCTGAACTCTTTCAAGCTACAGGTAATACTCATACAGGTAAGCATAAGCATATTTATCTCAGGGAGAGTACTCAGGTATGGGGTTCAATCTTGGTCTTCTTGTCATATCACCAATAAGTGTGATAAGGTCTCTTAAAGAATCACAGGCAAAGTTATCTGCAAAACCAGGTTTAATATAAAATCAACACCCTGACAGAGTTTCTCAGATTGGAGTGCTGCCTGGGGTGAGGAGGTGGGATGCACCACCACCTGTGGGAGATGTCCGCTACTAATTCAGTTGAAAATGGAATCAAATATTTTATCTTTGACAACTAAGTGGTATCTATTTCTTTATTAGCTTCTCTTGCATTTTTTCCCACCAAATATAGGACACCTGAAAAAAGGGCAAGGCTTACAATACACACATTGATAATATTTTCTATTAACAAAACATTTATATTGTTAAAACATAGTCATTGTCAGTTTGAAAACACACTATGATATTATGAAATAAAAGTGCTCTAACTGCTTAATGATGTTCTACTCAGTCACAGAAATCATATCATAACTCTCCATTGTCCCTGGACACAGCTCATTAAGTTCTAGAAATACTGTCTGAAAAATTTAAGCCATCCAAGTCTCTATCCACTTGTTATAAAACTCTGAAAGGCAAAGAATACTTGGGTGAGAAGGGAGCTTAAAGGTCCTCTGTTTCCAACCACCCTGCCACGGGCACCATGGACAGGGACACCTTGCACTAGCCCCATCCAAGCTGGTTGCTCAAAGCCCCATCAAAGCTGGCCAGGAGCACTTCCAGGTATGGGGCACCCACAGCTGCTCTGGGCAACCTGTGCCAGTGCCTCATTACTCTCAAGGTCAAGAATTTCTTCCTAATGCCAATTCTGAACCTGCCCTCTTTCATTTTAAAGGCATTCTCCCTTTTTTGGACTGCTATTTTAGTAAATTTTGAAATTTGTAATACCCATTGTGCTCTTCCTTTAGCACTTTTTACTATGACTTTAGGGATTTTTGTACTAGTAGGTTTATTTTAAGGTATTTGTGATTTTTTTAGTGGCCTAGGTAGGTATTTTGGGAATAATTCTATACTTTTTCCTAATCATATTACAGGAAGACTTGGTTAAGTGATCTAAGTGACCCTTTTCCATTTCTCTGTCTTACATGGGAGATTTTGTTGCCAATAGGTTTTTTAGTAGAGAGTACTCCCTTTTCTTTGATAATTCTCTTTGGGTACTGAAAACGAGTAAATGTAAGATGTGATAATTAAGTCTATATCATCATACAAGACAATGCATTTAAGAAGTTTAAGAGCTCAAAAGAGTGAAGCTTATCTGCCTCTGCATGTAATGGCTGTGTACCTTCTGGTCTAATGTGAACAGTGTGACTTCTACTGCTTGTTCATCTATGCCTTCTCAACGTAAGGATTCATCTGTTTTGAGGAGCAGCAGGAATACTCGAAAATAGCTAATTTTATAAACATAATTGCTAAATAATATAATAATAGTTTAGTAATAATATCTTACCCCTTAAAGAATAAGTGAATTTGCTTATGAAAATAGACAGTGGTTCAAAGGAAGGGATTTTTATAATTTTCACTAAGTAAAACTAACTTATGCAGCTGAAATATTCTGTTACATAAATGGCACAATGTACTTAACTATGCACATCACAGAGGGAAATGATAACCTTATAAATAAAGTTGTTTGCCATTTTGATATAACTTTGTAATAGTTTTTCCTACTAGAAGATTTTAAGCATTAATAAGTAGATTAGGGGAACTCACATTAGCCAAAGTTCCTATTAGAAATTGAAAACAAAACAGAAGGTCGTGCATAAAGCTTTCTCCCTCTCTTCTTTTAACTTCAGTTCACTCTAATTTATTGGGCAGAGATAGAAGATAGCCTTACCTGTCTGGTCATGCAGGCACATGCATAAACATCCATCTAAAATCAATGGAAACAACCAAAAAGTTCAGCAGCATTTCTCTTGAAAGAGAAGCTGCTTTGCTCTGCTTCTTTTTTGTCAAACTGATTAAAGAAAGACTTGCTTTTCGATGATTGGTGGTACAGAAATAATTAGTGGTATAATTCTGTACCAGTTTTTTAACATATGATTTGAAAAGCTTGGTATTAACCAAGAAACAGATTGCCCCAGCACAGCAAGTAAACTTCAGTGTTATGAATCACGTGAATCCTTCACATGTGAAGGAACAGAGACAAGCCATTTCCCCCTCCTTTCATCATCCTGTGAGTACAGAAAGCCTTCTTGTAGCAAGAGGGACTCTGTTCTGTAGGTTGGAGTGAGGGACATAAGAGGAGGATACCTGTTCATATTCCAGTAACAAAGGTGTTGTAGCAGCTGCATGTAGTTCCCATGTTTATGTTCTCCAATGACTTTCCAACATGCACTTGATTCATAAAAACTAGGTTCAGAGAAGATCTTAGTCTTCAAGTTTGCTTTAGGGACACCTTGCAATGGAACATCACTTTCATATCCACAAATGCATAGGGACAATAATTTGGTTAAGATAACACATGAGAAGTTATTGTGTTTTTATGTTTTAAAGCTCGAGAACTCCCAATTTAGCACAGGAAAAAGCAGGATGTTGTATGGTACTTGCTTGTTATTCCTTATGCAAAGAATCCTTCAGCTCAGTATTTGCTCACACTCATTTACTCATGATATGCAGGAAAACACTTGCCATTTGCCCACCAACAGATATTTTCAGATCAAAAGCTTTTTCCTGTTAACCACATTCCTCTCTCTTTCCAAGTTGCTGTACCTTGTAACATATAGGCACCATTCATATCCATGAGAATTTTAGCGATACAAAGATAAAGTGAAAGAAAAGGAGGGATGCACTTCCACAGAGAAGGCAGCTTTACTTGGTTTTGGAACCCAGGAACAATTGAAATTGTGCATTTGCAAAAGGAAACTTGGCAAGATAATGCTTGTAGACAAATTCATATACTTCTGCAGGAACTTCAGGCTTATTTTGAAATAGCAAGTTTGAGAGAAGCTGGTGGGAAAAGAGGTTTTCCCAGTCAGTGAGGACTGGGAAAGTGCTCTTCTTTACCTGTTGTGAGGGAGACATTGCTGTGCAAGTTGCTGTTTTACACTCTAAAATAACAGATCAAATGGAGGGCTGCAGAGGTTTGCTAGACTTTGACGCCTGGCTTCATACCCTGCCAGCGTGGATGATGTTTTAGTTGATAGAGAGGCTCCAAAAGAGAGTTCAAAAAAAATCTGCACCTCAAGAGAAAGCTGTTGATTAAATTCTTGATCGTGACCCTTTTGTATGATATTGAACATGTGGCAGAAAAGTTGGGCTAGGATGTAACATTAAATTTCTAATGACTTGGACAACATAATGCTTGGGGTAAAGATCAGTATGAATTCTAACTAGTGCACTGCTGTGCCTCACTGTGCAACAGGCACAACTTTCATAAAATTTAATTTGTAACATTTTATGCTCTGCTTCTTCCAGTTTTTTCTCTCCTTTTCTCTCAATTAGTAAATTTTCTTTGAAAGGAATACACGATGTTCTTATGCATTAAAAATGACTGTCGTCCTATCTGGGTAAGCTGATGTGCTGTGGCACTTTAGAGCAATCCATAAAATACAAGAGACAAATAAGGTCAACAGAAAACAACACACATTATGAAAAATTAATCATTATTGCTTTAGTCTCTTGTCTATCTATTATTCCAAACTTTGTATGACCCAATGAATTTATAGTGTTTCACAGTGTTAGAACTTTTGTAAAAAGAACCTATGCATGCGGCTTGATCCTTTTCCAGGTTTTGATGGTAATTGATATAAAATAGCTGCAGAAGTATAAACTGGAAAGTGATCATTAGATTCGTGGATCTACCTGGTTTATTTGGGGTGACTAAGGAAAATTAGTAAAACAAAAACATTTACTGAAGTGCAGTAGCTGTGCTAGCCTTTCTAGCTTGCTCAAAGAGTCTATTTTCGTTGGAAAATTTCCCATGTAGAGGAACTCATGCTGTTTGGCTATGCTTAAACATTTCTAAAAACACACAGTTGCTCCAGGAGCAGAAGTCTTGGCCTTGTCTGTGAACTGTCAATATGAATGACTTTTATGTGGCTCCAGTGACCTAAGGGAGAAGCTGAGGGATTACAGACACTGGGTGTACATGGAACTGACTGTCACAACTTCTTTTGCTGCTTTTGCTACCACTGGGAGCTCCTGCCATGCACTTGCACAGGTGCTGCAAGTTCCCAGAGCAACAAGAAGAAGGAAGATGCCTTACCTGAGATGAATGCAGCAGAAGGGGGCTCAGGTGCTGGCAATGGGGCAAGTAAGGACTAACACATGCCCCAAAGAAGTGGTGATGATAACAGTGGTGGTGAGGATGATGGTGGTGGCAAAGTATACATGCTTGAATTAATAAAGACAGGATAGGCAAAATGAGGTGAAGTTGGAGGCCAAAACTCACCTTACACAATTTCTGCTGCAGGCAGGCAGCTGTAGCAGAGTACTGTTGTTGTGACTGCAGGCTCTTTAGATGAAATACTGCTAATCTTTCTGAGGTCTTTAAAAATTAGTTACATATATTAAACTTGCATAAAGTTCTTCACAACTGTCCTCTTCCCCTGGGCAGCAAGGAGTCTCTAAGTTACTTCTCAGAGCTGTGCCAGGAAATAGTTTTAAGTGTTGGAAAATATGACAGATAATTATTTAAAACCTTTTCTACTTATTTAACTCCTGGTTCACCCATCTTAGCTGCAGAACAAAGACTGTAATTTTTAAAATTTTCCTCTGACACACATACAGAGAAAAGGTGTTTCAATAATATTGTTTAGTATGAATTGATTTAGGGCTTCAGTCAAAGGCTTTTTTTTTTGAATTACTAGTTTTTATTGCAATAAAAGTCTCTGTAAACCCCCTCCCTAAATTATTCAACTATCACATAATGAGAGAAGTAACATTTATGCAAACTATTTGCTCAGGAAAATAAATATGTCTAAGTACAATAAACAACAAAAAACTTCCTCAGGGTCACAGATTAATTTTTTGTTTTATAATTCCCCATGTTTGGGATTTTATACTTAGGTTTTTCTGGATATAATGTGTTGCTAGTATATGTACACAAAAGTTTTAATATAAGTTTGGAAAGTGCAGGATTCTTGTGTGAAACAGAAGCTTGCTAATCATTAATTTGCACTGCTAGACTTAGAAAGTGCTAAAGCTCCTGTCAGAATCAGACTCATTGTTGCCAGCTCTTGTAGTTTTAATGCAATAAGTGCCTTTTCTTGAAGGCCTGCCATGAGTTCAGTGATTACACTAGAATTTCAACTTCCATTAAAAAATTGCAAATTTAGATGTCTTGTTAAGCAAAGAAGCTTGAAAATATGAATTATATATAACCTAATATGAAATGAAAATGGCTCATGATCATTAATAAAATCTCTTTGTTTCTGAATATTAGAAAGGCAAACATTCTCAGTTGGAGAAGAAAAGCTTTTATTTGGCATGACAGGACTTGAGAGTGTTCTTTTTGTGCCAAATTTGATTTCTTGTTGATTGGTGGTTTTGCTGCCACAGTCATTGTCATCTAGTTTTAGCTTGCTGTTGACTACAAGTATCAGGTGGCAGTCTGTATTTTTCGGGTACAGAACTTGTTTTCACTAGGAACTTGCCAGATGGTGTGTCAGACTAATACTGTTACTGACTGTCAAGCATAGTTTACAGTGTGAATACATGGCATTAGAGGGGAGAATGTCAGAGAACTTGGGAACACCAATAGGGAAACATCATCTCTTTTGTCCCACATCACTGGTCTCCTTTGCTTCAGAGCCGTTGTGAAACTGGAGTCCTCCACAGCATTCTGCAAGCAATGTTGTGAAGCCAGTTCCTTGACATTTTCTGTGAATTTTGTCAATATTATATGAAGACTAGCAGGCTCTTATGCTCACTTCTACTTGTGAAAACAAGGGTGAGCTTTTCTTGACTTCATTTCCTTTGTGTGGCACTTTACAAATGAGATGCAGCACCAAGTTGTAGAGTTTCTAGAGCGGGGCTCTCTGCTCAAAGTCTGTCCTAACCTTTCTCTACATTCAAATTGACACTATGGAAGCTGAACACACTGTCTGGAGAGGTAATGTTCATCTGTTCAAAGCCTCATTCAGCCCTGTAACATGGGTGTGAGGGTCATAATATAGTGCCTGGGAAAGTTAAAGAACTTCCTTTTTTTTCTGGTCAGCTACATCTAATTTGGGATGGTAGACCCATCACTGTCCCTCGAGGGCCGGTTGTATGGCTTATGCATTCATGTTTATCAAGAGTCATCTGTGTACTGTATTCTAGCAGGAGCCATCATATGATGCAGGACGTGATTTTCAAATGAGTGGAGGCTGAAAGATTGAGTTGCTGTTTCACTCAGAAGCATTTCTGTTTGGAAAGACTAAAGAAATTGTTTTTCATTGAAATCAATTTAGCACCGAAAAGCCCAAAAAGAGATTTCCCTGGATGCTTAAGTGGAATAGGTATGCCATATTAAGTATGATTTAAATATATTTGTCTGTACGTATTGGAATACAGTACAGCAATATATCAATACAAAAGCAATAAAGTAAAAATCCTGAGCAGAGTTATGGTTTCATATTTTAGTGCAGTGCTATTGTTTTGTTAGTGGTTATTTTTTATTATCAATATATTTACATGCTCTGCTCATGGACAGGGAAATGACTATGCAGGCATAAACAGAAGGCTTCTTGTTCTCCAAAGGCTTTACAGTGTATGTCAGCTCTGTGCACTCAGCATAGTCAGGGAAGCTGAGAGACACCGCTGCCATATTGCTCCAGTGGAAAGGTGATCTCCTTCAAGAACAGTAGTGGAAAAATCCTGTTTTGATAAACTAAATTCACACTATTTTGTACACAGTGCTGCTCCTTAGCAGCTGGATTTCATTTCTGTTGGCTTCCAAAGACTGCTGGGGTATGAGGGCAACCACTTAGGTGGGCTGGTCACAGGGGGTGCTGGGCAATTCATGTGCTGTCAGTTCATGTGTTGACAGAGCTTTCAGGAACTGGGAAGTTGGGATGCCTCAGTGGGGGCTTACCAGCAATAATTAGTCTTTGACAGCGGTAGTCTTAGGTTAGTGGTCACTGCAGTGATTTTGAAGACTCTTGCTCAAATAGTTATCACAAGAGAAAAGTTTATGCAGTCCAAAGGCAAGTTATTAAGGTGCTCTGGTAAAGATTCAAATATATGTTTATGTAGCTAGCTTGAATATTTTACCTTTAGATTTTCTGTAAATGGAAAGAACCAGAATTACGCATGACACTGAGCAAGCGTGAGGTACTGACTTTTGTGCTTGATGAGCAAAATGTATGGGAAGGTAGACTTCAAACATTTTTATTTGTTTTTATTGGCTCCAAAATACCGGAAAAGTGTGCTTTATCTTTTAAAAAATATTAATTGCCGTACATATTAGATGAAACATTCTTTCATGCAGCATTGGACGACAAAGATTTTTTTCCTTCAGGCTCTGTGATCCTAACAGCTCTTAATTTTTTTTGTGCCTCAGTTAGCCCATCTTCTTAAGTCGATAAAATGTAGAGTGAAAAGTGGATAAAACAGTAGAATTTACAGTAGCTAGGAACCTTCTCAGCAGTTATCAGAGACTCAGTACCTGTAGCTGGTCTCCAAAATGTATGTGTTTGTTTCACTCAGCTTGATCAAGGTATAAATCAGAGAGGAGAACTCTTCCCACTGATCATTTTGAAGACAGATAGAGATGCAGACGGGTTCAGTAAAACACGAGACTGAATCTAAATATAAAATGAAATATAGATGAAAGCGCCTTGCCTCAGAGAGTTTTAATATTAATACCGACATCTCTTGGATGAAAAAGACCAATATTTTGTGGTTGTGACATTTTCCACAGGTACAAAAAAAGCAGATTTCCTAGGGATATTTCTGAACTTGATGGAAAAAAAAATCTATTTTGTAAATGTTGGTATGATTTTAGATTCAGTCTAGAATGATACATTAAGTTCCATTACCTGCCTACATTTTGGGTTTCAAAAATAAAGAAGAAACAACTTTTAATGGATTTGAAAGTAGATATACAGCACTCTGATCCTGCAATAACTGTTGGGTAAACTTACTTGTTTTTGTTGCTTATGTAAAAAATCTTCAGAATCACTCTATACAGATGGAGACTATGAATTATCTCTTTGTCCCAGATAGCAAACACACAATTTCTAATGGAATTGGATAGCATTAATAATGTATAAATTTTCCACCATCTGCTGAAGAAGTCTTGTGGGAAACTTTTTTAACAGAAAACAATGTCTGATTTGTAAAACCTGACTGAAGATCAGATGTTCTGGGTGTTTGATCTTAAAATGAACAGTAGATGGCTTCAGAGAACGTTCCCACCAGTGATGGCTAGCTCCAGATAAAGACAGAGGGTACAGCCACAGACCATAGAGAATGGCCACAAAGAGTTGGTGTGGAAAAGTCAGATTTTCCTCTTCTTCTTCTTCTTTTTTTTTTTTTTCTTTTTTAATACACTGCTAATAATAAAAAGGAGTTAAAAAATAGGACTGTTTGACTAAAATGCTCTACCAAAAATCCAGATCTAACAACATTTAAAACAGAGTTGTGCTGGATTACACTGCTGAGGTCTGCTGTGCCTAGTGTCTCCCATGAGAGAGAATTTTGTGTGACGGGTGTAGGGAAGAGCTTTCTGAAGAGGGTGAGTGTTTATTGAAGCTTGCCTTCATAAGCCTTTCCAACTCCCATTGATTTGTTGTACCCACAGTGTTGTGGTAATATCATCTGATGAACCTTTCTGTAAATCTGCCTTTGAACACACAATGCTGGTTTCCATCACATCATAGCAATGAACTCATAGTTCAGGTACGTGCTTCATAGTAAAGTAATTTTTAATCACTCAGTTTCATGCCAATCATGACGTCACAAGCTGTGTGTTATATCTATGTCACGACAACATAGAACATGTAACTGTTTCTGATCCCAAAGTTAGTGTTCCTCAATTGTTCAGTGGCTTTGTTCTTTCTTGTCACCTTCTCTGTGCTTTTCCACTCCTGCTGTTTTTGAGATAGCGTGGTGAGTAAGTTTGCACAATGCCACAGTGGCACTTTATGGTTTTCTCCTTTGCTCTTGTTTAAGGTAGAAAACCACACGTGTTGTATTGTCTGCTTCCCTAAAGCAGTTCAAGTGATTAAAACCCACAGCACAGCACTAGTAAACTGAATTATGTTAGAGATGATTAGACCTTAAATAGAATATTTTTATGTGTGAAGACATACCGTGCCCCAGATCTTCAATTTAGTGTTTGGATAGGCAGGCATCTTTTAATTTTCTTTCTAATGAAAGTGTCTAAATTGTCGCACACCATTGGAATAATTCCAATGTTGGGCCACCATATTTTGTTCTGTGTAAAGAATCAAAAAAAGCTGGTTTTTTTCCTCCTCACCTACATGTATACACTTGTGTATGTTTACGTAAGTATATGAGAAAGGTTTTGCTTTCTTCACAGCTAAAAAGTAGATATAAATGCTACTTCAGAAAAATATAGTGCTCCAAATAAACTGGTTTTTAATATGTTAATACATTTACTACATTTTCTTCTTAAAATTCTACAGTTACATAGTCTTGTGGCTTGTCCTTAGCAATGTTATTCTCTCAAACCTTGAGACAAAATGAGAACATGCTTATCTCTAGCATTTCAAGCAAGTACCTTTCTTTGCAATATTACATTTACAAAATTCTTCAGTAGTCATTCTTGCTATTGGAATTTATAGACTGAAAATGATGAATTTATCTGTAGAATTGGAGACCAGTTTTTCCCGTGGTCCAGAATGTTATGAAATAAAATAAACACTTTTTTACCAACTGGCTGATACATTGCTGTTCTATGTATGTGTTTTTCTTTTCCTACTTAGCTATTGTTCATCATTGTCTTGGGGTGATTCTATGACCAGACTGTATTCCCCATCGCCTGCTTGATCTCTAGTGTACCTCTAAATTGCATAGGGCAGAGAGAGAAGTCGAGAGAACTCTTCCAAGCAGCTAGCTTGACCTTGCAACTAGAATGTTGTGCATTCTTTTCTCTCCCGATTCTGACAACATTTGGTTGGTTGGAGGACTTTTGCTCTCTAGTCTCTTCGGCTTTCCGCGGAGAAGGGACTGTGATCTGCCTCAGCGGCTTCTTTTCCTTTTTGGACTGTTTTTGGCTTGCTTTTCATCTGAGACCGGCTGTCATCTCCGGACCTGCTCGGCGGGACCCTCCAAGAGGGATCGTCAGACCCTGCCTGGCCCGGCCCAGCTCAGGACTGCAGGTTTTACCTACAGAAAGAACTCTAAAATCCATAGTCCTCTTTTAGGGGATGGGGGAGGGGGTTTCAATAACCTTTTTTCCCGTGACAGCGGGGGACTCTGTTTTGTTAAATAAATAGTTTTTTTCTCTTTCACTCGAGAAATTATTTTCCCGAACCTGTGGGGGAGGTGCTGCCGGGGCCTGCTTGCCTGGCAGGCAGGAGAGAGAGAAAGAGACACCCCTCTCGGGTTGTTTCCTCCTGGATTTATGTCCAAACCGGCACAATCAGTCAATTATCTCTAATAAGAGATGATTTTCGCTTCTTGTCTGTAACTTCCTGTATAAAATTGCAGAATTTACTGCTATATAAACAAGTTAGAATTATGCAAATAGTTTTAAATTATAAATTAAATTCCTTCTTTAAAGAAAGAAAAAGAATATGAAACCAGGTGGCCTTTTATCCTACTCTGTCTCTTTTCCTCTTCTCATATCCATTTGTGTATGTACATGGATACACTCACATGAGTTTCTTTATCTAGCTTCAGAAGCCAATAATTCTATCACCTGGAAATTTATGTAATAAAATTCTGGAGAATTAGTTACATCAGATAGATAGAACGAACCTGTTTATAAATACCCCAAGTCTCTTTTCTGCAAAGAGAAAAAAAATAAATCTATATGCATGGCATTAACTCTGTGCACAGGAGCAGTCTCCTCAGAATGCATTTGCATTTTTGAGGAGAACCTTCGTACTTACATGTGCTGACCGTGAAATGAGTGCTGTCAGGGATCTGCAGGTTTGCTGAATCAGAGCAACACGTTGCCTGTCTAATGCCTCCCTAGCGCCTCTGATGATGGATATTGACAACAAGGAAGCTGCCCGGTTGTGTTGCTAATTTATTATTTTATTTATAGGTCTTTTGTGTGTGTGTCACTTTTATGTATGATGTATTTCCATTGTTGATGTTGTCTTCCTTCTGCTCTCAATGGTGTTCCTCTGTCCCAGCAGATTCATGTGTTTGTGGCAATGAAAGTGACAGAAGTGACGACTGTCCTCCTAGGACACAGCTCATAAATTATTCCCTTACAACCAAAGCACCAGACAAAACTTTTTTTTTCGAGTGGTCACAGATGAGCTATGTCCAAAGGAATTTTATTTTTCAGATGTTTATTAATGCATCTGTTTACTGATCTAGAGCATGCTAACAGCAAAAACGTCATCACTTGCAGGTGCAAATACATTTGCCAAAGCCCCGTGGAAACCAGCTTGATTCTGAACACAGTGAATGCTAGGTAAAACCCAAGGTCTTAACCACATGGTTTCAACTGTTTTTTTCTGATTGGAGTGTTACACTGAGTGCAACATTTTGTCTCTAGTATGGAGAAAACACAAAGTAATAGATGAGAGAGAAATGGAGGCAGAAAGTAGAGCTATTAATATTACCAGTTGTGACTAAAGCTGCTATGAATATGGTGAGCTCAGAATATTTAATGTATTTATTCCAAAAGATGCTTTAAATAACTGTAATTATATAATTAAATGACTTCCCATATAAAATTTTATCACATAGAATTAAAGATAACTATATTCCATATAGAAAAATGAAGGCAATAATAAGAGGGGAACAAAACTTGGAATATTCTTTCTGCAAAAATTTTGAAGGATAAAAAAAAAAATGAAAAAAATCCCAAAATAAAAAAATACCAAAAAGTCTCTGTCCTGAAGGTTATTTTCTTTTGTACATGTAGGAAGAAAAAGCTGAAAGAGCTGAAATTTGGAAGTGGGACAAGTTAATCTCTTGTGCTGCTCAGTTCCAAGATACTTCATTTCTGGGTACCTGAAAACACGGTGAAGAGTCACCATATTAAGTAAGCAGCAGGAGATCAGTGTGTCTGACAGGACACCGGTTGGGTTCTAATACATACCCTTTGCAGTTCTTATGAAAGTATTTGTTTTTGAGGAGTTGGTACTTGCAAAGCAGGAAAGGAAAGTATGTGGATTTTTTTAGTTGCCTCTCCCCCATCAAAAAAAAAAAAGCAAAAAAAAGCAAAAAGAAAATAAAAGCAAAAAAAAAAAAAAAACGCTAAGAGCTAAGCATAAAGCATCTGCATTTGCCTACTGTCACTAAGCATGCTTCACCAGCTAGGCTCTCCTTTCTCCATTCTTTTGCTATCATCTTTGGTATAAGCACTGAAATCTTTCTTTGCATTACAAATGTCTTGCTGAGGAATAAGATCCATCAGAGTCTGTGAACAACTATATTATATACTTTTCATCAGAACACCCTAATTTTGTAATTTGTGCATAACAGTAGTCTATAGAACTCCTTACACTTCTTGTTCTCATTGAATTTTTCAAAGCAAAAGCCGTGGATATGTCTACACTGCTCTATATCCGCACAGAAAAAGTCAACAGGGAATAAGTCTAGCACTCTGTTCAGGGATGAGCACATGACTTAATTTTCTGCCTTGCTGAATCTGTTTTTTGCACCATATCAAGTTCCTGAGCAACCTCACCAGCCCTCCCAGCACAGATAGATGAGCTCCTGCTGCCTACTTGGGCTGAGCTGAGGAAGAACCAAGTCTGCAGATATACTGGTTTTTAGCATCCCTGTAAAAGAAATTTTATTTTACTTATCCAAGGTATCATTGTACAGGATCCCATGTAACCCTATAACATTAGGTTTTAGTTCTGGAAGTGCAGGTTATGAGTAAAGCTTGTGCATATTATGAAAGCCTTTTCTAGAAAATGAGTGGAATGCCCTTACACTGCATGAAAGGATATGAAACAAATCCTAGCAAATAATATTTTGTATACTTCATAAGACTAAAAATTTTTTTTTTTTTTTTTAAAAAAACCCCATCTTCTCTCACCAGAAATCAAATTTCAAGACTTTTAAGGTTGATGATGTGGATACTTTGGTTTAATTTCTATTATGGCTATTTGGTGAAAGGAAGGAAAATGAGACACTCCCCTAGGTCCATTTATGAGGAATTGATTGCACAGAGAGGTAGAGTGACTGCAAACTCTCATGGTGCCCTAATTCTGGTCTCCTGGCGACTGCACCTGGAGACAGTTTTGGCCCCTGCTGAGGACTGTGTTATTGTGAACCCATTTGTGGAAGTAATTGATGCAGGTGGAAGGTAGCATTCAGGCCTTGAGAAGTTTTTGCTGTTTCCTTCAGGCCAGGGAACACCAATTTTAAATCAATTTTTTTTTTCAGCAAAAAGTAAGGAGGAAAAATGAATTCCCCTGTTACATGCAGATTAGCTCTCTGCTTGTTTTCAGTATACGTATCAGTTACACAAAGCTTGGGCAGCCTTCTTTTAAAGGTCTGTGAAGGCTTTTAGCTTGTCCTTTTTCTTGTCATTTTCAGTGGCTTTTGGTACCTTTCTGATTTCTTTATTAACCTTTATTCACTGTGTTTTATTTATCCCAATCAATGGTAAGTGCACAACTTTCTGTTCTGGACTCCCTGTAGACTATAATACAGTTTTGTTCCCCTGATTGAGTTTTTCTATTATCGCTATTTCTGTTTTCACTCTTAAAGCTTGCCTTTCTTTAATTCACTTTAAACAAACATCTGAATAGCTTTAAAGGGTAGATGATATCAACATTGTCATGATCCCATTGATCTTCCAACTGAAGCTGCTGGAAGGCAAGCTGGCTACTTTCTCCCTGTCTTTTGGTTCTTAATTTTCTGATTTTGATAGTTTAGAAGTTTTAGTAGCAGTGAAGGTGAACTCATCCTTGCCTTTTCATGTACACCTCCTTTTTGTGTTAGTCCCAGACAATATGGCACTGTCAGAAAGTGTTAGATACAGCTTTTTATGTTGTCTGAAACAGTTTCTCAACTGCAAGCTGGAAATAGCAGTTTGAAAGCCTGTGTCCCGAACTGAGTTTAGCATGTTGTGTTAACACTTATCTTCATTATGGTTATTTCTGCCAAATGTGTTCTGCTTTTCAGACAGTTCCAGACAGTTCAGTTTTCCTGAAGGGGAAGATCTGTTGGGCATTAGCTGTGGAGATAAATAGATGGTCAGTAAGAATGCGAGAGGACAGAATTAGCATGTAATGAGTTACTTTTGTATACACAGAAATTCTGTTATATTGAATTAGATGCAGGTAGCCATGTTCTGCATTTTATACTTTTATATCCTAATTTTTAGTATGTATTTCTGATTTAAACCTTAAAAAATGAGCCTTTTCTAGGATAAAGAATGGTGATGACCTGAAGATGGGTCTGCCCTGTAGAGAGAAAGAGCTGCAAAGGCCCCTGAGCAGTTGGAGCTGTTCACCATTAAGTCTTTAAAGCCCAGGAGTATCTTCAGGGTTGGGTGTATGCTGTGCTCACTGAAGACCCTGCTTTTGGGGCCAGACAAGCAGAGCCATTTCAAATATCTGTGTCCTTCATGTGTGAGGTGTAGGCCTAGCTTTTGGAGTGGTGTTTATTCCTCAGGTTCTTCCAGCTAGGCCAAAAAATAGAACTTCACACGTTCATTCATTGCAATAACATCTGATTAAGATGACCTGTTGGCTTCCTTGCAAGAAATTGAATAAATCTTGTCTTCTTTGTCTGAAGCAGGATAGGACAGTAATGAAATGGCTCCATCAGTTTTGTCAGCTTTGGAATCCAGAAGGAATTTCTGTCTGTCAAATTAGTAGGGATATTTTCCATTGTCACCTTGTAGAGTGGTAAGAGGTGCGCTGCAGGATCATTTGGCAATTTATCTAACTGCACACATGGGGAACAGCAATTTCAAGGACTGAGTCCAGGCTGTATCTATCTTATGCCTCATTATGTGGTGATTCTCTTGGTCTCTTCTGTTCCTTGCTTCTGGTTCTTCTTGGAGAACTTGAAGAGTATGAATGGATCAAATAAACCTGAGTTCACCTCAAAATCTCAGTGGAGCGTGAGCATTGTACTGAATCCACTATATAATACAACAGAAAAGGTCTTGAAGTCAGAGTTTAAACTCATATCTCTCTGCACGCTAGTCTGAATCATCCGACATGGTTGTCCTACTCTGGCATAAAGCCAACCCAGTGAATGTAAAGAAACTCTTAAGCCTAAGAAATAATACATAAATGTAACAAACCCCCCAAAACAAAAGAAACAAACACACACTCCACAAAAAATCTCCAAAAAACTGGAAAAAAACCCAATCCAAAACCCCAACCCAAAATACTCTGGGACCTCAATAGTGCCAGTTATTTTACTTCAGTATTTTTCTAACACTAAGATGCTGTAATTTCCTACATTATGTCATAAGCTGAAGGCACGAGAAAGCTTTTCTGTCCACTGACATCTTCCCAGTATTTCAACTTTGAGGGATTTGAACTATCAAAAGCTCTATGATTTGCTTTAGAAATGCAGAGGCCTGCCTGAATGAGAGCTGTTGATTGCAGATTCAGAACTTCCAGCAGCTACACGGATAATATAATTTCAATGTATGTATTTTTTTTTTTGCATAGAAAACACAATTACAGTGAAGCATGCGGGCTCTTGTATAGTGCAGATGGTGTGATAAAATTTGAGATACACGAAAAAAGGAAGAAGAATTTTTCATTTAAATTTATCAAAACAGTAAAATTATAATGGCGTCAAGCTGTAAATATTATTGAATATTGCAATGTGTTAATCTTTGAGTGTTTGTATATGTGTATATCCATGCCTACATACTTTAGCTCACTGATTTGTCTTTGTGTCTGTGTAACAGCTGTACCTCTTTATGCTGTGATGGTAATGTGACCACAGACACACGGTTCGTGTCCAGAGTTTCAGTTTGTAATGTCAACTGGCATCAGTTAAATTCACTACTTCTAAATTAAGGTTATAATGACCTTACTGACACTGTAGCTTTAATATTCCTTGATCTAAGAGATACACTGCCAAACAAAGCATCTTTGAACTGGAGAGGGAATAAGAAAATTAGGAAAACAGTTAGAGTGCAGTATGACATTTTGGAAAGTGGTGTTGGAAGTCAATTTGGGGTTATATAGGAAAAGTAACTAAACTTGTGTTATGCAGCAAGGAGCTGGTAGATTCTTTGGTGGGGGGGCCACAAATTGGAGCAGCAAAGTGATTTTAATTCTAACTTGCAGCAGTGGTGAGCCTGGTACAGAAATATCGTGTGCTACACTGGTATAGACATTTTCTAAAAGGATGTTGGAATGGTGGTAGAGAAAAGAATTGTAAAATGCCCTTTGGGGATTGCACAATCTCTGAGAGATAATTTGATTATAGTGTTTAAGTATCTTCAAGGGAAAAATACAGAACACTGAACCAATGACTGGGAACTGCAGACAGACAAGTTAAAATTAAAATAAGGTACAATATTCTTAAAAGTGAGATTGATTAACCATTAGAACAAAGGAAGTGCTTGAATTCTCGTTGTATTTCATTCTTCAAATCATGGCTTAATGTCCTTTCTGAAAGTCAAACCCAACTTATGGGACTCAGAGGGAAGTAACCAGCAGAATCTGAATGACCTGTTTGAAAGGGTCTGCCAGAACAACTACAGAATTTGCTCTCTTCTAACTCTTCAGTTCTTTACCATGAAGCCATGTATTTCACAGCTTCTCTCAGACAAGTTTATTTCGAGGTCACATCTCTCAAAATGCCCCTCACATTAGACAGGGAATTCAGAAGAATTCAACTCATGGTCTCCTCTGAAAATGACATAAAATTTCTCTCTGATTAATATTGTTGGTGTCAAAATGCCCCTTCTTCTGTTGAATGTTTCTTACATTGCTTCAAGGATGAATATTACTTATGATAAATAAATAATAAATAATAAAATAAAAATAAATAATATAAAGGCTTTCTGTGCTAAGTATATTCCTCATAGACAGACTAAAAGATACAAGAGTCTATCTGTCAAAATGGGTTGTTCAAAATCAGTGTATATTCAGCACAATCTAACTATAATGAAAACCTGTTAGACTGTGGTGAAACCAGGAAAGCCCTGCCTCCATAAGTGAAATACTGTAATTCTATGCTCAAAGTTACTTCTGGTATTTACGATTTATGTTGCACCTTATGACATTTAATTTAGGAAGTCCATTTTAGCCTAGGCCTACTATGTAAACACAGACAAAGTTTATACATTGAAGTATTGCTCTGTACAAAGCTTTGGTGCACCATTGTGTATGGGACTGAGAGAGGCCACTGATTTCATGGTAGAGAACAAGTTACCACCCATTCACTGATCTGTGTGAATTGACTGCACACACCATCCTACTGAGTGCTTATAACTTAGAATCCCAATTACCTGGCCTTTGCTGTGGGCTAGGAGCATATATAGAGATTGTTACCGTGGACCAGTTGATGCATGGTTACTTGCTTCCCTGTGATACTCCTGTTTTAAGTCTGTATTTCTCCTACCAGCTCAGCACACCTGCAGGAGTTACTCAGCTCAGGAAATACACATTTATGCATGTTCAAGTGAAACAGTAAAAATTAAACAGCTGATCACAGCAAAAAATGCTGTGCTTTTTCTTCTTGCTTCCTGCATAAGCAAGAGTGCTGCTATAAAGAAAATCTATTTGCTGGAAGTTAATGACAGATATTGAACAGAGATCACAGTTCATGACAGTACTTCCTTGTGTGGAGTCAACTTTTCTATTTTTATTTGCAAAGTAAAATATTAAATAGTTTTGGACTGAGTATTTAAAATACAAAAATATTTGGCAATTTTGCTGAACTCTTGATATAGATTGTCTTGGGAGAAAAGGAAGCAGCTGTAAAGAGTTGACAGAATTGGAATTCTTGAAAAATGATGATACATAGCCTATAGAGTTATGGTTGAAAGTGCACATCACCTTGGAGTTATCAGCAATGGTAAACGAAATAATCTTAGTAGCACCTATGGCCCTTGAAGAGACAATGGACAATGAGTGTTGATTTCTAGACAAATCTTCAACAAGACCTTCCCAAGCACATTAAACACTTCCAGCACTTTTACCATCTAATTTCTGGTTAAACTCTGAGAAGTGAGTCAGATGCTGTAAATGCATCCAGAGAGCAGCTGTCAATGGCTCAATGTCTGGATGGTGATCAGTGTCTCTAAGGGGCCAATGTTGGGACCAGTATATTTAATATCTTCATCACTAACATGGAGAGTGGGATCAAATCCACCCTCAGCAAGTTTACGGATGACACCAAGATGGGTGGTGCTGATGACACAACTGAGTGATGGGCTGCAATCCAGAGGGACCTGGACAAACTGGAGAAGAGGGGTCATGTGAACCTCATGAGGTTCAACAAGGACAAGCACAAGGTACTGCACCAGGTTTGGGCAGCCCCTGGTATCAGTACAGGATGGGGATGAACAGATTGAGATCAGCCCTGCTGAGAAGGACTGGGGGTGCTGGTGGGTGAGAGGCTGGACACATGCCGGCAATGGGCACTCGCAGCCCAGAAAGCCAACCTGGGCTGCATCCAAAGCAGCGTGGCCAGTGGGACAGGGAAGGGGATTCTGCCCCTCTACTATGTTCTTGAGTAACTCCACCTAGAACACTGCATCCAGCTTTGGGGTCACCAGCACAGAAAGGACATGGACCGGGTGGAATGATTTCAGAGGAGGGGCACTAAGATGATTAGAGGGATGGAGCACCTCTCTTATGAGGGAAGGCTGAGACAATTGGGTTTGTTCAGCATGAGAAGACAAGGTTTTGGGGTGAGGTCAATGGTGTCTTTCAAGACTTAAGGGGGTTTATAAGAACCATGATGACAGACTATTCAGTAGGGCCTGTTGTGATAGGACAAGGGCTAATGGTTTTAAACTAAAAGAGGATAAATTAAGACTAAATATAAGGAAGAAATTTTTTTATGATGGGCATGGTGAAGTACAGGAACAGGTTGCCCAGAGAGGTGGTAGATGCCCCATTGCTGGAAACCATCAAGGTCAGGTTGGATGGGTCTCTGATAAACCTAATCTACTTGAATATGTCTCTTCTCATATAGTTGGACTCGATGACCTTTAAAGGTCCCTTCCAACCCAAACTATTCTCTGATTCTATGACTGCACGATTCTGTGATGATCTTTCTGGTCCAAGCCTCCTGTAAAGTACAAGGGAAAAACAGAAACAACAAACCTTTTCAAGTTAGAATGGATTGTATTTTTTTTTAAACTGATGGTATTTCAGTTTTGTCTTTTTTATGTGTAATGCCTAAAATACTGTTTTATGGATGAATTTTGTTTCCTGGTTCTCTTTATCCTCACAAACTTATTTTCAAATTCAGGCTTATTGTTAATGTTTTATTTAAGGTATTGTACTACCGTTTTGTTATTTGGCACATACTTCCTAAAAATTCTTTTGAAAAAACATTGAACTATTTATATCAAGTGTTTTTGTAGCTGCATTTTCAAAATACCGAGACTTGGAAATTAAGTTTAAAGCCCCATTTGGCATGAATAAGAGGTATAAATAGCTGGTTTCACAGTTTGCGGTTTGTAAATGGATGGATACTTCCCTAAACCCTTTCAAGGAAGAGCCCCAGCAAATGGTGCTGCAGGATTGGATCTTACACTACAGCATATAAATAAAAGATAGGAGGAAATTCAGTTATGGTAATGGGGAAATGGAACTAGGGTTATTTATGGGATTGTGCACTTCTTCCTTTCCCAAATTCACATTCCTTTACCTTTTGTTACACAAGTAAGATGATTCAGTGAGGTCAATGCACTCTGGCCCAAAAGGCAAAAAAATATTTGCTGAACTGGATGAGGCTGGGGTCTTTTGGTTTCCATTTCGCTTCTTGTAGGGGCTTTCCTTATCGTAATGTCTATTTTCTTGATTCCCCATAGCAGCTCACACTGAATAAAATTTTATTAATAAATTTAAATGGACTTAGCTGCATAATACAGTCAACCTGCCACTCTCAAATTCACAAACCATGAAAGCTGATCCGTTTAATTTGAGTCATTCCATAAGTTTTAAAGACATTTTCCAAATGAGAAGAAACTGGAATTTTCAGTCCTTAAAAATCCTAAACTGAAATTAGTATTAAAGAATAAGCATGTTCAGTTCTTCAATATTCTTGAGGCACTATTGTCATTTCATGGTCAATGCCAGGTCTGTTCTGCTAATAATTTTTATGCCAATTATCATCCTGAGACTTATCTGGTCTATTACTCTCTCTCTAACATAAAGATGAGTTTCACTGGCTTGTGTCAGATATGGTCCCAAGGAAGGGAATAGCTGAAGGCAATTTATCCCAGAACAACTTCCATCTGCTTGCTTTGAACACTCAGGGACTTTCAGTTTCATGTTTCCCTTGATCAGGGACTGTTAACTCCATTGAAGTACCGCGATTTCCACAAATGGATGCCACAATGAGAAGATCAAGCTAATTTTCTTTTATGATCCAAGCCTGGATTTGAGTTTAGGTCTTGAGTAATATGAGGACATAAGGCTAATACTCTTTTTCATTCTATTGTTCAATTGCTTTTTGTTTCCGCTTAGCTACCCTGTGCCTTACTCATAGATTTATGTTGTAGATTTAGGTCACTTCCAGGGTTTTACATCTAGAAATAAAATTTTGCTATAAAATAGTAGCAGTCATGGGAAAGCCTATTTTAATGTCACAACATAAAAGCTGCATATATTATTTTAGTTCAGAGATAAAATGAAGGCTGGTGCTGTGAATCTATGATACAGTAAAAGAACAGATGAAGAAGTTACATCTTGTTCTGGTGTCATACAAAACAACAAAATAGAAAACCAAGCTGAGGATTTTCATTTCAATTTCCAGGAAGATTTTCCATTTCAATATATGTGGAAATGTGGAGCATTCTTTACTTCTGTTTGACTGAAGTCTGACCTAAATAGTCAAGGGCACGATAAGAATTGAGAGAATGGAGTATTTATTTATTTATTCATTCATTCCTGTAAAACTTTCATTAAACTAATGTGCAGATACCACTGAGGGATATGCTCCATAGGTTTCTATTTCTTATTGAGATTTTTTTGTATTACATATACCTGCCCATGATATTCAGGTTTCTGTGAGGAGGGATTTGTCTTAACAGATGAACAGCTGAATCTCCAAGATGCTACACTGGAAAGAGAAAGATTATTTGTGAGGCTTGTCAATTTGTCTAAAAAGTGTAGTATTCCTATCAGTGATTTAGTGATAATGGTGTAATTGCATATCCTGAGCAATACTTATTTTGTACTTTCAAGTCATTAGACTGACCATAAGTGGCATGTTAAAAAATATGTTTACAAAGGCTTTTGTAGATAAACATGAAACAGTATCATGTTAAAGAAAAACCACTGAGACTAGTGGTGTGGAATATGCATTCTGTGTTCCTCAACTGATGTGCTTACAGAAGGGATTTTCTTCAAAGGCTTTATCACAGCCGTAGCCATAAGCATGTACATTCAATTCACAGCTGCTTGTTGTGATCTAAGAATTGAATTTATATTGTCGAATGAAGTGTATGAAATTATTTCCTAGTTTTATGGTTTGCTTTGATCCCGCATTTAAAGAAAAGAAAACAAAACTGTTCTCTCTGCAGCTAACCTCACATTTTAGTAGTAATAGTGATTTAAAAAAACCCCGAAGACACTTAATTTCATCCAGCCACACTTTTAGATGTGTTACCGTAAACCTCAAAACTGCCCTGAAGTAATCTGACTATTTTCTGCTTCACACCTCACAGAGTACATTAAGAAAAAGAGAAGACTTGCTCTAGCTCCTAAATAAGGGCCTTTGGCTCTGTGTTATGACAGCTAAGATGCTAATGGCAAGGAAAGATTATCATACAGAATCATAAACAGATCTGTCATTTTAAAATAAGGTGAAGGTGTTATGTGCTGGTACAATGATGCAATTCAATAATTAAAATGATTATACAACAGGTGGCATTCAACAGCACATAAAATCCTGTGCATCAATCATTCAGGAAAGGCAATCAACGTAGTTAGTGAAAATGGAAGACAGAATATTAAAGTCTTAAAGCTACATTATAAAAGCTCTATCTATCTCAGGTTTCTTTTCTGTAACAAAATTTAAAAAGAAGGAGTTGAAAGGGGATTGAAAAGAGATTCACTGTAACTCTGGGGCTCTATAAAGAAATCAGTGGTCCTAAGCACTTGTTGAACTGTTCTTGCCACAGTGATATTTTACAGATTTTTTTTCAAATAGCAACGTAGAAGTTTGAAGTCTAAATATGGAGTCCTGAATTTGTATTAAAAAAGAATTTAGTTTGACTGTTTAACTGAGCCTAATCATAGCAGTTAGACTGCAGCTCTATTTGTGATGGTAGCCCACAGAAAGAACAAAGCTCACTGACATTAATAAACATTCCTGAAATGTAAGAATAATAGACACTGTTAAAAAGTTGCTAGTGCTCATGTAATTCTTTTTTTTGGACTCAAACTTCCCTTAATCTTCCCAATTTTTCCCCCTACTATTAACAATCGTTCAAGGAGTGTTTCATAACATAATTATTTCTAAGCATGATAAGTACAAAATGCCTGGCATGGTAACAATCATATTATTGCAAAGAATGCTAATAACTGCCATATGGATAACCTTCCACCACATTTAACAGAAATAATGTTCAAAACTATAATACTGGTAGTGTCTGAAAGTAGCATGGTTTACCATCGTGGAAGGTGGTAGAAGCCGTCTTTTTTTTGACAAGCAGTCCTGGTCTCTAATGTTTGCCCTAGTGATCAGATCTTCCCTTGTACAGGTCTGCAGGGGCCAAGCTCAAATTATGTGTCTATGTGTCTGTACAAGAGGGAACATGGTCAGGGCCAGCATATCTCATTTTCAGAAAAATTACTTGTTGTATCCTACAAAATCCATCTAGTTAACTGTAATGAGTAGAACAGAAAGATTTACTTTCACTGCCACAGAGAGAACTGTAAAGGAACTTTGTTTCGTGTTTCTTCTTCTACTGTTATTCTGCCCTTAATATATATTTTCTTTTCTGACAATATATGTTACGGGACTACCATTCAGTATTGGGTTTGGCTGAGATTGAGTTAATTTTCTTTGCAGCAGCTGTTATGGAGTTATGGTTTGCATTTGTGCTGGAAACAGTGTTGATAACTCATAAAATTTGTTGTTACTGCTAAGCAGTGCTTGCATAGAGTCAAGCCCTTTTCTGTTTCTCACATCCCATCCCACTACTGCAGAAGGATTTGGGAGGGGACACAGCCAGGACAGCTGACCTCGGCTGACCAGAGGGATATCCCACACCATATAACATCAGCATGTAAAGTGAGTGAGCTGAGCGAGCGTGGGGCTGAGCTGCCCACCAAGGCTAAACCCACACCACCTTACCTTGGGAAAACATACACGTAGCTGTTTCTGTTTCACATGTACTGGTGTCTTTTTATTGTGTCTTTGCAGCACACTTGCTTTGCGTGCAGTGCAGATGTGCCCAGTGGTGCTGGGGGAGTGGTTTCTCACACTGCAATGCCTTCCGTCTGTCGGCGAGCCAGCGTTGTGCCCGGCTGGCTGAGACTGTCAGTTCCCCGTCACGGTAGCCAGCAGCAGCCCGTGACCTCCAATTCTCTGCTAATACCTCTTGACATCTTCCAGACTTGCAGGCTAGCCTTAAAGAAAAATAAACAAATAAGGATTAAATAAATAAGGGTAATTTGCTGTGTTAAAGTGCATTGTTAAGAACAAAGAAACAAATAAATGGTTGACCCTGTAAATTTTGGATTATTTCTTTTATTTATCCATTCAAACAGGAGAAATTAGCATAGGATATGCTTTTCCGCATGTAAATTATTCTTCCTAATAAATATTCTGGGAATAGTTTCATACATTTTGGAAGCTTGAAGTCCCCTGGTTATAAATCATCTATGTTCCATATGGCACAGGCATGTTTTAAAGAGTGTACCCACTGGAAAAAGCTGTATATTGTTTTTCTGAATGCTTTTCCCTTGCCCCCTAAATTTATAAATCATACTGTCACCTTCCTAAGTGGTTTGTGGTTTATTTCCTAAATTTTTGTGTGTCTGCAGAGAGGGGAGAAAAAACAAGAGGTACCGGGTCTTTTCTTGTAACTGTACTATTTCAGCTGGTACAAGTGATGAAAGGCTCAGACTGTATTAAGAATTCAGCTCACTTTTCAGATCACTTGCATTGCTATTGAATACCTTTCCTTAAAACAAGTGCAAAGAGCATTTGATTGCCTACCTAAAAATAGTGCCTTTTAATGGAAAGTAGGAGATGCTGAACCGGCAACAGAGAGTGTAGGAAGCAGCTGGAGCTGTGCTGGCCTGCATGCAGCCACAGAGGATGCTATCAATAGAAACCTGGGTGATTTGGTCTGATCCCAAATGATTAGGCACTTATGACAGTCACAACCCCTGCCAGGTTTTAGCTCTCCTTCAGCAAACGACCTTCAGGATGCCCTATAGTAGGAAACCTTTCAATACTACTTCTGGAGAAAGGAAAAGATTTCATCGATTATTATTTTATTTCAGCAGCTTACTTTTAATAAAATGCTCAGACTGCAGATTAATGCTTGACATAATTATATTTCTGAGCCTTGGAAAGGCTGCACAGATTGAAAAGGTTGATATACGCTTTGTTGAAATACCATGCAGCTATTATGGCACTACTTGTATAGAGTGCACTGCTCTATCCCACGTTTTCTCCAGAATCTCTTGCTGCACTAGAACCCTCTGCTTTCTGATGCATGGATTACAGAAGCACTCAATTTAGAATTTTGCTCCTATTCTCATGTATAATGTACCCCACTTCTGAAAATGGCCCAGAGTCTCATCTTAATGGTTTTATTACCTCTTGTTTTATGAATTTGAATCATAGAGAGGAATATATGCTGTTTTGATGATAAATAGCAACAACATAAAATATATCCCATTACACTAGTCAGAGATTACTCCGGCAGGGAGGATTGTCAGCTTTATACAAGTCCTAGACGTTGGAGTACTCTATAGTACATGCAACCATCAAAATCATACAAACATCCAGCTTCAGATTACTTTGCTGAGCACCCCTTAGAATGAAGACAGGTGCCTTTCATCTTTTCCCTGTTGATTTCTCTGTCTGAGCCTGTGAATTTGAACTCACTTACTTCCTAGAAACTTCACAACATCAGTAGCAAAATACTATTTGTGTGAACAAAGCCTCACTAAAGACGACGGTGCCACCACTGCTACTGCACAAAAGGATAAGAGCTTTGTAATGCAGCCTAAAGCTGAAAAAGGAAGCAGTACGTGAGATTCATAAAAGCCTGTGACCAGAAGCAATGTGGGGAGTAAGCTGCCAATTAATTCCATGAATTAAAAACAAACAAACAAACAAACAAACAAATGCTATTTTCCCTGACCTCACCTCTTAATTGTGTGCCAAGATGGAGAATCTCTCACAGTTCACAACTATCATGAACAATTTCTTTAGGAAAACAAACCCTCCCCATCCCCAGGTCCCAAATGTTAGGCATTTGAGTTAATTGAAAAATTCCTCACAATTCCATAGGAAAGTCAGAACAAAGACCATGAAATGATTCCTACTTCACAGGAAGTGGTTTGACATCACGTGTTGATGGGAAGTAGAGAATAAATATTTTGTTTCCCTTTGTTTGCAGCCTTTGCTTTTGCTTTATTAAACTGCCTGTATCTTGGCACATGAGTTTTTTTCCATTTTATTTTCTCCCCTGCCTTGTCCTGCTGAGGAGGGGAGTGATAGGGTTGCTTGGTGGGCACTTGGTGTTCAGTCAAGTTCAAACTACCACAGTGTTGTAAAAAAAGAACCCCACAGACTAATTGAGTGGAAATAAAAGAATTCATAGTCTGTCAAAAGATGAATAAAGCTGGAGAGAGAGAACACTTCGGTCTTAGAAGCAGAAAGAAATCTATAATGAAATAAAACATAGGAAAAGGTGTACACTTCATAGGAAAAAGAGCAACAAATCTAAAGGTTCATATGACTTAAAAGATACAGAAATCCTTATGTTAGCAATTATAAGATGAACTGAAAACAAAAATCTCTTTTTTCTAGGTTACCAACAGACCTTTTGAAACTGTCACTATGCATTTTAGTGTATACAGTCTCCTGTTAATAGTGTCTGCATGAATAAATATGTAGTAGAGAAAAAAAAGAAGAAAATTAAAAATAGTAGGTCCTGAAGCTATTGTGCATTTCCAAATCTTAATTTTTGTGGATTTCAGAACTTTGGTCAGATATGTATCTAGAAATGATCTTCTGCCTGAAAGGGGTGAGAGGAAAGACACTAACACAAGAATTACGTAGGCTGGAACTAACCACCTGAACAGAGAAGCGATATTGGACATTTACAACCCATCTTGTATTTTTGCTACAGTGTGTTGTCCCTAAACCAACAGGGATGGATAAGCCCTGTCTGCTTCCCCAAAACATTCTCTCTGCAGGCAAATGCACAGTTACAAAGGCTCTGATGGTGTCTGGTTCTTTTGTATAATCGTATTGCTTTATTTTTATAGGGGATTAGCTCAGTGAAGAAGTCAAAGCTAAAACATTGATCTCCTGAGATCCAGTTATCTGTCACTGGTAATCTTTGAATCATTTTTAATCAAACCAAGATCAGCAGTGTGAAGCAGGTCTATAGTGTTACTGGAGGTCTACTGCACTCTCTGCCTCTTAATACTTGGCACTCACAGCTTCCACTGACTGTAACTAGTGAAGGCACACCTGTGGCTTGGCAGCCCAGTGCTCAAAGTATTCTGTCTGCACTCTTGATCTCAGCAAGCTCCAGACAATGCCTGTGGCTTTACTTCCTAAAAATGGATCTATTTACTTCAGCTCTGGATGTTTGATTCTTGACATTATAGCAGCTCTCACCAACTCCTCATAGAGCCCTGCAGTAACTGGATGTCCAATTAGTTATCACCTTGTTGGGTACAAGCTTTGAAGAAGGCATGCAATGATTGTTAAGAGATGTACTCACTCCATTTTTTGATTCAGACTCCCTTGCATTTGGGCTAAAATAGTGTTTATTGAAAGGTGCTTGATTATTTGCTCTACAAAAGACTAGCAAGGTAAGGTGACTTGAAATAAAAGTTGTCCAGTATGCTTGAATACAGTGAAAAAGAATAGAGAAATAATCATGCTGTGTAGTTACTGTACAAGAAAATTATAAAGAGTTTATCTTCTTTCATCTAGGATTTCAAATATACTTTCGAAGAAGAATTTTCATGCTGGTATATGCAATGACTAAACTTTCCACAATGGGAATGTCTGTACTCATGTTGCTTTTAGCAACATTCCTTCACTTTCTTTTTGGTGGATGATTGAATTAGAGTCAGGTCTATGAAAGAAAGAAGAGGATTATCTTGCGGGTATAGTAAGAGCTATACATAGTATAAGTATACGTAGACCTTTGTCCACCTTCATTCAAAGATCTCATGGTCTATTTGGGGTTCAGTTGCTTTTATTACAAAACAGATCTTTATTTTGCTTAAAATGGTACAGTAATACTATGGCCTGCTCAGTTATAGCTAATGTCTGTATTGGTAATCTAGAGAAGGAAGACTCCACAATTTTTAACCTATTTCCTTCTTTGAAATATGCTGCATATATTGTATACAATTATTTAAACTAATCTAGTACAAATTGAGATTAGCTGCCGTTGATTTACAAATAACAAGAGAAATCACACTTATGGTATGCCCTTGTGTTTGTGGGATATAGCCTTCCTTCTGAATCAGAAAACAGGTTCTTATTATTAAGGAGTCTCTCTTGTGGATAGAAAATTACTCACTGCAGAACACCATCACAGCTGTGAGTCTATCTGCAGTTGGATAGAAGTCTGCTCTGCCAGATAAATGTCAAGACCTGAATAGCCCTTTTGTGTCAAAAACCCTTCTGGGTGGAATATGGAACAGATTTTGAAAAGGAAAGGAAAGTATTTCAGGCCAGATGGTTAATCTGATGGAATCGTATTCTGACAGAGGGAAAGAGTAGTATTGTGTAGTTTAGCAGTTATGTCAGGGAGAGAAGAAAGCCCTTCTGCTAAGTTAATGGAGATCCATGATTGTGCTGGACTCTAGGGTAATATGACAGTTCCTAATAATACATAATGGGAAATAGATACTATAGTATGATAAAGTTTTCATGCTGTTTTACTGTTTCAGCATTTTCTCATGACAGTGGCTGAGAACCATATTCTTGCAAAAAATTCCTTTTTGTTTGAAGTGTGTGTTTGTACCTCCATATGTGTGATCTGGTTTTGGTTGTCTTAATCTGTTCTCATAATTTTTATGAATGTGTCTCATTCATATGAAATTCTAGAGTGAGGTTTCCACTAGATTGTAGAGCTAGAAAGGGTTTATTCATTCTACAGAAAAGATTGTAACTGAGGCTACAGCTCCTATTATAGTGTGTCTAACTTGTCATCAAATGTGATAATTTATAATACTCTATTGAACAAAAGCCTGGTAAAAAGGCTGGTTTAGGATTTTAGCTAAAAGGGCTAAGAAAGCCACAGCATCTTGGTCAAGGAGGCAGTGAAAGGCAGCAACATGCTGAGATCCTCATTTCCTGTTATCTGGGCTTTTCAGAAAGGCTGATGCACTTGCTGATAAGACACCTGTGGTTTCTGAGAGGCAATGTCCTTTGGTCCTCACTGATATTACTCTTTGACCTCTTTGATGTCCAAGTTAAGAAAGAAAAATGCAGGCTGGCGTGCTGCCTCAAAAGATTGCCAACTTTCTCATCAAGGAGTGGTCCTTGAGAAAGCAGGACCTAGTTTATATGTTGGTGTTTTATTAGTACAGAAAATGAATGTAAATCTGAAAATAAAATGCATGAATAACAGGTTTCATTACAGCATCATAAAAGAACCTTGATGAGAGAGCTCAGTGGACTGTATTTGGAATACGTCTGTCATGAGCACTCAGGAAAGGAATTTATTTACAGAATAGGCAGTTTATGGAAGTTCTAATTAACCTCTTCATCTGTAAATGTGAGCTATAATTTTGAAGACCAAAGTCATTTGAGAATACTGCATAATATTACTGAGGAACCACTCATTAAAAAAAATAATCTCAGTGTCTTACATCTAACATGCAGGTCATATTCTTTTGACATGTGATGTGAATCGTAGGAATGAGAATTGAGTGAGAAACAGAGATGAAGGAACAGAAGTTTTTTAGTATGCAGATACAAGCGAAAAATAAAAATAGATTAAATGTAAAGAAATCTGTAAATGTAGACATAAGATTTTTCAAAACCACCCCAGAGTTAATTCTGTATGTACTTATCAACTGAAATAAGATAGTAAATTTTAACTCTTCTTTCTTCAAAATTATCAAAGCAATTAAAATAAACAGGTTTTTTATTTTGCACATCTGATAGACACAGGGATTACCTGATAGATTTCTCCACAGATTACCAATTCATAAAGCTAGTTGCAGAATCATGGAAGAACTCTGGTGGGAAAGAACCTCAGGTGATTTCTAGTCCAATTTCTGGCACAAAGCAGGGTCAACTGTGGGATCAGACTGAGTTACTTACAACTTTATCTAGCTAGATGCTGGAAACCTTCAGTGATGAAGAGTGCACAAGCTCTCTGAGGACAACTTGCTACACTGCTTGGTACACGGAAAAAACTTTCTTCCTTATATCCAGTGGGAGCCTCTCTAATTTTCAACTTATGCCTATTGTTACCTGTCTGTCCACCATGCACAACTAGGAAGATCCTGGCATATCTTCATTGAGGTCTTCCTGATGACCTTCTCATATGTGCTGGTGAACTCCCATTAGATCCTCCTGGAGCCACTTCTGCAGGCTCAGCAAGGCCCATTTCTCCAGCCTTTGTTAACGAGGAAAGTGATCCAGCCCCCTCCAGAGTCTGGCAGCCCTCTGTTGAAAACTGACTCCATTTTACAAAGTCTGTCCAGCACTGGGTGGATCAAAACCAGATGCACTGTTTGGATGTGCTCTTATGAGTGCTGACTTTAGGTGGCTGACCCCTTCCCTCTATCTGTGGGTTGACAGACTGTTGATATGCCCCGGGGTGCTGTTGCCCTTCCTTGTCCAGTGCACTGTTTGCCACCATGACTGAGGCATTTCTGCAGGTTTATGCCCCAGACAGATCCCTGCCTGTATTACTGCAGAGGGTCCTTACTTGCCAACTGCAGGACTTGGCATTTGGCCTGTTGAATTTTGCTAAGTTCCTGTTCTCCTGTTCCTCCAGCATCTCTGAATCACTCTAAATGGCAACCTGCCTTCTGCTGTGCCAAAAGTGTTCCCCCAAACCTAGAGGCAGCTCCAAATCTTGATGAGCTAACAGTCCACTGCCTGCTTCAGATCACTGACAATGGTATTAAATAGGACCCATCCCCTTGTCTATCCATCCAGATTGGGATGTCCTAACATGATTATGTGGATACTATGTGAGACAGTATTGCTACAGACAAAGTAAATGACAACCACTCTTCGCTCCTCATTTACAAGTGCTCTGTGAGTGTACAAGGCTATATGGATTTTTTTTCTCTCAAACTCTCTAGAATGATAATTTACAGAAATTTTTACACTGATCAGGAAAAGTTACTCAGAGATCAAATCAGAGTTATTAAACTGCTAAAATTATATGCAATCTTCTCACATTACATTGTTGATCATAATTGTGATCATGATCTCTTTCAGTAGAAAGATGGTGTAAGACGTGATAAACACTGCTTTTGTGACTTGTCTTACAGACATATGCTTTGGATCTTACAATGGACTTGTCTTAATAAAGTTCATATCAAATATGAAAGAGAGAAAAATCCAGATATCTTAATTCCTGGCATTAGTTAGGGCTCATCTATGCTGCAACAGGATGAACTGCAGGTGTGTGCAATGTGGTTACTCGAAGGAGGTGCATGTGAAGCTGCTACTCAAAGGGGTGCTTCAGTGAAAAGGATGTCCTCAGACATTTATAAGACTGTGAAAGATGCTTTCATCATCTCTAATGCACACTGACAGTCTATTATTTTCTTCTAGTTGTGCAGGTTTCAGAGTAGCTCTGCTGAAACATGGTATTATATCTGTGGAACTGCCTCAATAAGATAGATTTGCTACAGATTTAACACATAACTGTGGTTTTAAAAACAGAAAAATGGAAGTCCACAACCTTTCAGCATGATCCTCAAAGAGGAAAAAATGCAATATATCTAATATAATTATCATTAAAATTTTTTTAAGTACTGCTTGGTTTACCAGGTATAAGGTTATAGTACAATGAGAGCCTTGGGGAACTGGAGATAATTGTGTGGTCAAAATAATTCTGATCATGAATAAGCTGCTAATTTGTTATCATAAGTTAATTTATTAAATAATTTGGCATTTGTTTAATTAGCTGTCTAAATTAGAATGCTACCAACAGGAAAATATTAATAAATCCTATGTACAGAAAGGATTTTACACCATTATTGAGTCTTTCCTCTTCTGCGTAAGGGTTTTTATTTTCTCATGTGAATCCTCTTGCTACACAATTCTTTCAAAAACAAGATATGAATGGTACTTAAATCACAAATAGCAACAGAACATTGAGTTTTATGCATTTATATGACAGGGCCCTTGCTGTGTTTTTGTATTGAGGATTTTGACATTTACTGAATCAAGTATATCAGCACAGTGGCTATGTTTCTGCTGTCAAAATGCAGCTTTAGAACTGTTTAAAATGTAGGAAACCAGCAGCATCCTTACAGAAACCTTGTCTATATTTATTTCTATCTGGACGGAGAAAGCAGAAGGTTTGCCAGATTCTGACAGATGCAGACACAGAATTTGCTATGCAGGTTCAGAATGGAGGTCTATTAACCTGTTCCTGGCAGAGGACAATGCCACCTGTTTAAAAAAATATGGGAGGAAACAAAAGATGACAGTGGATTTTGGAAGAAATATTTTCCCCCCTAATAGTCTAGCACTTCCTCCTATCCCAGCAAACAGACTGGTGCCTAGAGGCTGAGCTGTAGCTCCCATATGCAGATGACAGGGGGAAGGCTTATGTATGAGCTTTAAAAGATTAGAGGGAGCCTGTGATATTTGAGAAGATCCTACGGCTGAAATTTAACTTGTAACTACAGCTGTAAAAGGTTGGACGTTTTGATGAAGGATACTTTGAGGTCTGGTGTATGAGAACATGTCTAGCAAATTTTCTGATTAGGTTTTTATTCTACTGTAACTGATATCATTATTATAATGTTTTTATAGGTTTGATCCTCCTCTGAAACCTGGCTGTTTTATTAGCATCAGCAATAATTTGCAGTAGGAGACTCCATAGTTTAATTGCTGTTGGGTGAAAAGGTTTTTCTGTTACCAGATTGATGTTTCAGCCTTTCAATTTTGTACAATTCCCTTGTGTTCTTCTTTCACAAAAAAGGGTACTTAGCAAAACCCCATCTAATTTCTCTGAACTATGAATTTCATTTAGTCATTTTTCTGCTTGTCATTTCTAGAGAAAAAATGTTTCAATTTTTATTTTTTTCTTCTGCTTCTTCAGCTATGATTTACTTTGCACAACCTCTCTACCAATTTTTTTTCCTTGAGTCCTGATGACCAGAGAAATTATTACGCCAATTGTCTTTGACTTTTATTAGTTAAAAACCCCCAAGTGCTATGTTCTGTTGTGAATAAACAAGGTGATTGAAAGGCTTACCTGCATGATTTCAGATATATATCTTGGATAGTAAACCTGAGATTACAGGAAAAGCTGGCAATTTTGTCCTGTACTTACTAAGCCCGTCCATCAGTGATCAGGATTTCCTACTGTCCACATGCACCAATTTAGGATCACATAAAGAGACTATGATTTTTAGGTGTCAATGCCTTTGTAGCCTTTGTAGCCTTCTCACAAGGAAGAACTTGTGAGATGTTGGTATCGAAATGTTGATAACAAAACATTATATCATCAGAAGAAAGACAATTTTTATTCTTTTAACTTTTGGATGCACCAATTTGTGCAGTAAATGCTTTCTGAGCACCTGAAAGCAGGCTGCACTACACACAGATGCATGGTGTATACCACTAGAATTCCACATTTTTTCACGTGGGAATAACTTGAGTGGCTTAGATCAGTGTGGAAAATTAAATGTGTATTTCTATTTATGACGGAGACCATTATTTTCCTAGTTAAATTGTTTTATTTCAGGATATATTTGTTTAAGATTTTGTGCTTTCCATTGGTACTCTAGACAGTGCCAGTTTCAGCTTTATTCCTTTGTCTTTTCCAGCATATTCATGTTAGCCTGGTTTTTCTAAGGTTATGCAGTTAATAAAATATTTACAAACAAAAAAGACACAGGACACAGAAAAGTCAATTGTACATTAGAATTATTGGTGCAGAGTTGAAATACTTAAATTTTTACAACTTTGAAACTTAGTTAAGCACTGAAACATGACTTTTATGAAGACCAATTTAGGCATATGTATATATCAATAAAATAGGTTTATCATAACATAAATGATGGAAAATTGCATAAATCCCTCATAAGTCATAGTTTTATCTTACATAGTAACACAGGATGCATCTGCTACACTTTTCCTGCATATCTTTTTCTTGCTAGGATAGAACACATCTCTGAATGTGGGCTCGTTATATTGATATGAATAAGTGAGATTTTTCATGGGTAGCATAGTGAAACCTTTTTTTGGAGTTCATCATTCTTTACATAAGCATATAAGCATAAAATATTTAATATTTATCATTGTAAGACATCAGCTACTTGCTCTGCACCTATACCTGTGAATCCCCAGTCCTTTCCAGATAAACAGTGTGCTCTCATGGCCAAGCTGCAAAATTTTGCAAGCACTGTATGACCCAGCAACCACTGGTCTGTCAGAGAGTGCCATATTAAGGGTTTAATGATGAGAATGTACCCATTCCAACTTCAGCCAAAAGTAGTAATATTTTGTTGAAATTTTTGATGGTTTAAAATTTTTGATGGGCAATAAAAGGACACCATCAGACCATTCTACCTCTCATGTAAAAAAATTTATATTTGATACAAATTTCAAGTTTTAAGGCAGCATTATACCCATGGGTTAACAGACAGTTCTCTTTCTATCCTTGTTGGAATATGGATAGGTAATCCAAGAAAAGTTTGATTTATGAGAGAGAAATAAATGTTTATATGAGTTGATATTTTTCTGAAAGACTGAAATTCTCAGAGAACAGAAATTGCAAGGAAATTATGCAACACTAAGTGACTCAAGAAATGAGTAACACAGCGCAGCACAATTTTTAGTAAAGAACTTTAAAAAATTATTAGAATGAAGATAAACGATCAGTGAATTTGTACTAAATGAAGACACATTTGGAGAGATTTGATGATGTATTATCTAAAATGCTTTTAGGTCCTTCATAGGCAGTTTATAACATTCTGCATCCCCTTAGCCCTAATGATAAAGTAAGAGATTCTTTAGAGTGCAGGCACATGGGAATGACCATTGATCTAATACTTGTGGTGACAATGATCTTATCACTGTGTGTACCAGATGGAGGAATGCTCAGCATTTGGAGCAAGGTCAGGAGTCTTGGAAGCAAAAACGCTGGGTCAGCAGTAATATTTGTAGTATTCATTATCCTTTTTACAGCTTCATTAGGTTCTACATCTGCTGTAATTGCAACATGTAAAGCTCTTTTCTTCAATCATACCTAATTTTTAATTTTGAGTCAAAAATTTTCACTGCATTTTTTCTTATAAAAATATTACTTTTTCAAAAGCAAAAAGATACAGAGGAATTTATATATTTGATTTAATATTTAACTTTTAAAAAAAAATTGTCGTGGGAAGTATTTTCCAAAAGAGAATTTGTTCAAGTAATATTTTTTCTGACTGAGATACTTATTTTTACTCTACATGAAATATTTTACTACATAATTATTTCATTGTGAATTATTGAATATTCTATACATTCATATCAGAATTTTGTTTCCAGAAGAAATAATGCCCATGGTTTGGGCTAAGAATGTCTTTTTGAACATTCAGGTGATAAAAATGCCATGATTTTTCTAGACATATTGTAATTCTAAGCACTGTGGACCATTCTAGGCATTACATGACTATTAAAACACTTTGTAAATGGTGGGTTACTGTACTTTCATCAGTCTTTAATTACTTTGATCACATAGTATTCGCAATAAATTCCACATTAAAAAAATGAAAACAACAAAAATTTGTGATGATTTGTGCTGCTTAGTTCAGGAAGAGATTAATACCTCATATATAGGATTTTGATTCTGAGAAGCATTTGATAGTGCACAAATACACAGTGAATTAAATAACTTCAAGCTTGTCAAGTCAAGAGGATTAACTAACTCCAGTTTGATTCATTAAGATCTTTGTGGTGTTCCTGACTAAGTCTTGGAATATGCCAAGACTAAGCCACAGAGAAGGCAACTTTCATAATAATTAAGTGAAAATTTATTTTCCTTCTCTAAAAATTACATTTACCTATTTCTATTATATTACCTTCTGAATTCATTCTCTAGACTTTTAATATTTTCAGGGGCTTGATTCTTATTTGCCTGTGAGACAATATTTTTCATAAATCAGCTGTTGCAAAAGCTCTGGGTTTGGAATTGTTCCTTACAGAAAAAAAAAAAGGAATTCTCTTTAATCAGTACAGTAAGCATCCTCAGCAAAGCAATGGTGTGTACAGAAGAATTATAATGGGACGACACCTACATCCAATTTTGTCTGGCATCTTTATAATAATGTGTCACTTGTCACATCTGTTTGATCATGCAGACCTACGTGTGTATCAACACCACTGATGAACACAAAAGGCTTCAAATTTAAAAATAATTTGTCTTCACAGTCAGGCTCACTTCACTATAGGGATGTTGCAGCTAAGATTTGGATTGCAGTAGGAGCGAAATAAGAAAAACACTAGTACACATCATTTTGTGCTGGAAACAATATTTCAGAAACTTTGAATCTTTTTGCACTGTTGCTCTCCTACCTCTTCACTATAAATGTAACTCAAATTTTAAAAACTGATGTTGGCTCTGGGCATCCAGGATTTTAAACGTATAGAAGGTACTATTTTCAAACGTGCATAATTGGACTCCATGAGAATGCCACTTATAGACATTTTCGGTTCCAGAGTGCTTGAAAAATCTTCCTTGAATTAGGCATATAACTGAGGAGAGGAGAATGCAAATAACTCTTACAGGCACAACGAGCAGCTTCTATTTTCCTGTGTTTCTTTATGATAGTATCACTGAGGTGACCCAGTATTCCAACTGAAACATAAGCATCAATTCTCTATTGTGTCATATATAAGATTATTTTTATGCTTCTGTATTATACATCTTTTTCTTAATATGAGCTGACATATTTATAAAGGGAAACAGCCCTCTGGATAAGCTAACAACTACCAGAGAAGGTGAATGTGAGTGTCTGTAGCCAAGTCCCTTCCCTCAAGCCTCTTATCTTGCCAAAACCAACATAGCCCAAATATGAGAGTATCCTGATTTGCCCTTCAAAATGCTTTTAAAACCTTCGGTCTTTTATACCAGCTTCAGAATACTTCTTACATTATTGCTGAGTTAAAAGCCACTGCTCTGTATGACAGAACATTTAAATTCCTTTTTGTCATCCTGCCACGCAGCTGAGCTCATGAGCCCAAGTTAAATGCCAGGGCTTTCCACTTAAGGGGACCTAAGTGCCTAAGAGTGAAACTGGCATTTTCTAGCAAGTGTTAACTGGTCACTGGAAAATGCTGAAGTGCTTATGTGTGTCCTTATCCCAGTCATGCAAACATTTAGGAGTATACCTCATGATCAGAGAAACTCACGGCTGCCAAACCTATCCTACATCTCAGTGTCAAAACCAGGTCAGACACTTATTTTAAAAGGAAGACAAAAAGGTGAAAAAGAAATACGTTTGCATTCTTCAGCTGATACGTTACCAAGGAACCAGACCAAGCAGAGAATTGTAGGTTCAAATGCTTACGTATCCCCTGTACAGGAATCAGGGATTGACACAAGTAATTTCTCTCTGCTTTCCTTTTCTAAGAAGTAAAATTATGTCTGGATTGCCACCCCTGTCCTCACCTCACTGAATCATTCCACAAATGATGAGGACAGTCAGTTTAAGAATAGGCTAAAAATAGCGCTCTCACATGTAGAAAAGAAAATAATTCTCTGTGGATATTTCAGACAGTCATGTATGATGTTGATTATTGTCTAATTACAGAAAAAGATGGAAGTGAGAAAGTCGCCAACCTAGATCACGTTTGATATACTAAAATTATTCCTGAACTGAACTGCAGGTTTGTGTTCCACACCAAGACTTGGAGTGCACTATTGAAGCCTGGATTCTGATTTTATAATCTCCTTGTTGCAGCTGCCACTCAGTCTTTCAAATCACATACATCTTTGATGTCAGACCATTGTTCCATTAAGGTGCAGCTCACTGCTTTTTTCAACTCAATCTCTTTTAATCTTGCAAATCAAATAAAGCTCAGTAATGCAGATATGTCAAAAATGTCCTTACCTCATTGACATTCCCAGTGGAAGTCTACTTTTGAAATAATTTCTCAGCTAAGTTCAGACAGGTTCTATAGGCCATGAAACATCATTGAGAAGTGCTTAGTGAACATCAATTAAAGGAAAAAGATGGCCAACAAGTATCATAATAATAGTTAACTGCAGGGTTTTTGGGCTGTAGAATGTGTGTAAAAAATAAAGCAGATTTCATGTGCATGCTATTATTGCTAAATATCACTTCTTTATGAAAAATAACACCAAATTGTATTCCTAGTGATGTATCAGTGAGCAGAACAGTAATTGACTAAGCCTGCTGGGAAAGTTTTGATACTACAAGTAAAGGGTTGTTGCAAGTCTTTATGCAATGCAGCCTATTATGGGATTTATCCTTGGTGGTAAATATTTCTGTTGGCAGTTTGAAGACATAAAAAAGCCTTCACCTTGATATAACATCGTATGCATATCTGAGGTGCTAGCAGTTTTTTCTAATGTGCTTCTGTGAAGCAAGATTTAGATAGGAGGGATGTGACAGCCTCTAACTCATATAAAGGTGTCTGAGCTTAGTGGACCAGGAAGACAGCGAAGGCTTGGGAACTCTGCTACTGAATGGTATGGAAATGAGCCTCTGATTGTGTGTATGCTGTGGAATATTCACGGCATGTTTACATATTTAAAATGACATACTGAATATAGAGAGGGAATATATTAAAATCACCTAAAAAATGACAGCTAGGTTATATGCCTAATACAGTTTTGTTCCTTTCTCAATGGAGAAAAAGCAGATTTGACAGGTACAAAGTTTTACAGGACTTTATCCAGGTGCAATGTCAGTGACAGTTGAATACAGATGTCACAAAACCACAGAAGAGAGAATAGTCGAGATGGGATGGACATCTGGAAGTCATTTATCCCAATCCCCCAGTCAAGCATGGCTAGCTATAGCCAGTTTTCCAGGTCTGTGTTCAGCCGTCTTTTGAATGACTCTAATGATTGAGACTACAAAACCTCTCTGGGCAGCCTGTGTCAGTGCTTGGTTACCTTCACAGTAAACAGTGATTTCTGGCTTTCAGATGGAAAATGACCAGATTTAGGCTGGATGTTCTGTCCCAAGTGCTCCTTCTGCACAAAGCATGATGGTGCTGGAAGTCTCAGCTGAATCCTTACACTGCCCTGATCATGACATGTAAGTTATCATAGCGTTTTTGATCAAAAGATTGTCCTTCTTTGGGACTGAAATGCATTCATGTTGTATTCTTTAAAAATGTAAGGACAACAGCAAAAAAATAGATTGTGAACAATAAAAGTAGAGAAATCAAGACTCAACCACTTAAGTCTTCTTCTTGATAGTATGTGGTTATTAAGAATAGTAGTATTAGTATTTAGTTCTGCCTAATGTGTTGTTGTTTTCAGCACACAGATTTCTGTCATTTGTGCAATGAAAAAAATTACCTTCTTGAGACGGGCTATGATTTTCAAGGAATCAAATTAGTTTACCTATAAGTGTTACTCCTTAATATTCTTCTTTTTTTTTTTTTTTGTTTCATGTAGCTGAATGTTTTCCACACAGCTCCTATTATATGTGCTGATCTTGCTGTAAGCTCCTTTTGGTTCTTCAGAATTACTGCCCAGTAAAAGCACACTCTGATGCACAAGTGACAAGTGGTGGACTGCTCACCCTGGAAAATGTATCTTTAAATTTCTGTCTATATATACATTTTCTGAAGGGTGGAATAGTATTTTCTCGTAGCAAAGAAATTCAAGGAGACATGGTGTTTTTATTTTATTCAGTTATTTTTTAAAACCGGCTTGAAATGATAAATACATGCTCAGTGTCCAGTGATCCATCATCCAGTGGCACATACTGCAGTAAAATGTACTTCCAAGAGGGACATGGAAGAACAAAAGCAGGAGTGAAGGGAGGCTTAGCTCAATGGTAGTAAATCACTTGTAAGTTGTCTCTGGTGGTTTTGCAGATCTGGCAGTGCGGATATAAATGTGGTGTGCAAAATCTTTTCTTGTGGTTTGCCGTAGAAATTTCAGCCATACTATTTGTTGTATTTGTGCTGTGAAGACATGCTGATATATTAACATATTGCATTTCAGGCATAAGTAATGAATTGAGATACGGTTGACATAAAAGCAGCAGATCTCTTTTTGGAAGTCACAGTAACTGAAAAAAAGTCAGGTCTTTAATTTTAGATGGGCCTATCGACAGAAAATTGGAATTTTAACCACTGTCCAGTCCTTTCCTACTTGTTATTGTTTTAGGGTGTATTTGCCATAAAAGTGAAGTATAAAGTGGCTATAGACTATAGATTAGGTAAAGCAGTTAGACTTACCAGGGAGCAGAGATCACTGTGGAAACACCAGTCTTCAGTAATATTTACTAAAAAGGTTAAAAATCATAGGGTTTTTTAGGTACTTATGACCAGCTGAACTGGCATTAACTGGACCATGGTGCTTGTTGGTATAGTTCTAACTTTTATTTCAAATATTTGTATCTATTTTTTTTTCTAACTGTTTTTAGATCCTGATTATTAATATTGTTCCATTAACTCATACTTTCCCTTTGGTTACAAAAATAAGACCTTTTTCTCTTATGCCATTATTAATAACTAACTGATTTGACTCAGAAGAAAACCAATCCTCTTGCGAAACTAAAAATTAATAATTCATAAACCAGCACTTAAAACTGTAAGTATATTTATAAAAAGTTCATTTTCTAGCAAGAGAGTGGCCTTGTGTGAAAAAAGATGTGCTGCCCATATAGGAAAAATAAAAATTTTTATTTGATATGTCTGGGAAAATACTGTAAGAAATAGCTGTTTTCCAATTACCATTTTTGTTCTGACTGTACTAAATTCTCCTTTATGCACACTTGCTACTAGAAGGAGGTTGAAGTGAATTGGTACTATAAATATTGCAGAAGCAGAATTTCAATGTATATGAATTGGCATATAATTAATTTAGATTTGTGAATTTATATTAAGTGGACAGTCACAAGTGAGGAATTCTTTTGTAATTTTGAATATATCAGACTTCATACTGAAGAAGAAAAAAAGTTAATGAAGTAAGTTTTCTACAGAATCTGGACTGTGGACATTTTTAAGAGAAAATACATTATTGCTCAAATTTATTATTGAGAACTTTTTGTTTCATTTTCTGGTGATCAGACAGTACTTGAAGATTAAAAGAAATATAGTGAAATCAGAAAGAATTCTTGGAACACTTCTTCGGGAGCATTAATCTAATCTGTAAAAGTCTGAAGAGCTTTCTAGCAAATTTCTGATCTACTGTCTTGATTAAGAATGAAGTCCTAAAGTTAAAAGAACAGCCAAGTAATTTTTTTAGGTTTTACAAATGAAGTTTGTATGTATACAGATATTGAAGGTCTTTTCCACATCCTGATAAGAAATACCAGTCACTGTACAAGGATGGAGTATAATTTGCAGACTACCTTAATACTGCATCGACAAAGGACACAGATATTAATAGTCAGGGTAGTGGTTGGAGAGATATTTTTCTTACTTACAATAGAAAAGAATTCATCTTTACTTTGGCATAAGATCATCAAGAGTATAGCACTGCATTTTTGGATTTTAATTTTGGTAAATTCGTGTCAAAAGTAAGTACCAGCACAACTTGGAATAAAGTTTATTATGGGCAACAATTTTCTTTCATGCTTATTGTGCGCTTATGAAGTCAGATTTGTGATATAACTAAGCGTGGAATGAACCATGATTCTGAAAATAGATCAGAAATTTCTTGTTATGTTTTAAGTTAATTTCATTCCAGTTTTTGTGACTCTTGGGATTTATGATATGCATTGGGAAGTGAACACTAAAGAGAATAATTGTTTGATTTTTCGTAATACTGATAACATTACTGTCATCACTAGACAGAGGTGATGTTCTATTAATGAAATCGAAGATATATATTTTTTGGAAATAGAATTTAGGATTATTGGTAAATAACAACTTGAAGCACTCCAAATATTAAAGCCATTCATTCTTCCCTGAGTTTTCGTTGTATCTGGCTCAGCAATGAACACTGGGTCCTCCTGGTTCACTATGGACAGAGAATAACTAAAAACATATCAGCTGTGAAAAGCAATTGAAGAAAATGAGATGTGGCATGAGCAGGTGCAATTTCTATGTCTTCCGCTCAAATTCATCCAATTATATCAAAAGTTATCAATGATTTCCAAATTCAGTTTTGCTTCAGTTTCATGAGTTAAGCTTTGACTGAGTAGATTTCTCTTATTTTCAACCAGGGTTTGTTTTGTCATGTGTACTAGTTTTCACAGATGCTGATTCTCCTAGAGGGTATTTTGTTGAGGGATCTAGTTAGTGAAATCCATGTTGCAATTTCTAGGAAAATAAATATGGGGAAATAAATCATATTCTGTCATGTGCTTTATAAATTTTACGTAGGATAGCTCCAGATAGAGTGACTGAGTTTATGGAAACAGACACTGGTCTATTCAGTGTGCACTGAGAACAAAGGAGAAGCCCAGAGAGAGCTGGAGATACTGTAGGGAACATTTTTCTTCTGCCCTCAATACGAGTGTGCTTTCATAATCCCTTTGTGCAATTAGCTCCTGGAGGACTGTGCCCAACAGACAAAGCCTGACCCTGAGAACACGATGTCACTGCATCCAGTTCAAATCTTTTTGATACATGTACCTCTGGGGAGTGAGTATGGCTATGTTGAGAGCTAGTGAGGCCACACGAAAGTTGCTTTCAGTTGAGATGCTGTAACTCATTAGCAATAGATTTCAAGGCCAGAAGGAGCTGTTGTGGTCGTTGCAGTCTGTGCCACACCAGAAAGACAATTTTGCCTGATATTCTCCCCAAGCGGAAGGAGCATGTTGGAGTACAGCACACATTTTAGAAGAATGTTTTATCTTAACTTCAGTGTTTCTTGTGATGAAAAAATTCCTTCCCTTGGCAGATTGTTCTGGTGGGGAATTGCTTCCATTTCCAAAACTCTGCCCAACTTTTCTTAAATTCGAATTTAAACAATTGGTTTTACCACTGAGTAAACTGTTTTACCACTGTTCTTCTGTTTCATCCAACCATGACCATTACATCTGTGCTTCCCAGAACATATCTCACTGTCTTCAAAATTTGTTCTTAGGCAAATGTCATGCCATATACAAACAAGGCTTGGGTGTGTGGAATGGTCTGGTTTTTTATTTCGTTTGTCTAGGACACTTTACTGAGAGCAATTAGTTATTTATGTTGGTAGTGACTGTCAGCATAATTTGTCGACTTTATAAAGTCTCAGAAAGTTTCTGATTAAACCTGGGGAATTCCCAGTATTCCAAGCCTGTCTTTCATGGATGGTTATTTAATGGCATTGGTTAGCTCTGATTTGCCTCCATTGTGAACATCAACAATGACATTTGCAAATGCCTTTGTTATTTGTCCTAGGTATTGATGAACTAAATTTATTTCATTGAAAAGAAAATGGCTAGAACATTTTATGATAATCAATGTAAAGATTAAATTACGTTCTCTGAATAACTCATGAAGAACATTTAATGAATCTGATTATCTACTTGGAATTTATGCAAGAAGTGCTGATAGTGATTTGATCACAGTGTCTACTCTTATTTATATAAGAAACAACTTGAGTGTAGAGGGACATTTCACTAGAACCTCTATAATTACTGAGATTTCAAGTAGCTGGTAGCAGGTCTTGCACATATATATTCAAAGGGTATATTTGGACACAGGGTTGAGATGGCAGAAAATTTAATATTATCAGTGGGATCAAGGCTGTATGTAGAATTTGAATAAACTCAAATCCACCCCCGAAAAAAGCAAAAAAATTAAAACCAGCAGAATTTGAAATGTGGAATATTTCATAAGCTTCCACAACCATCTTTGAGGTCAAATTAAAGATGTTGTGGTTCATACCATGTCTGAACTTCATATAATTTGGATTTGCTTCTTATCTAATTCATAGCTTTGATGTACTAAGTAACTCGTATTGTACAATAAAGGTTGTTTTTTGTCTTATTATAGGTTCAGCAGATTTTGGAATTATGATACAGTTGTAGTTAATTTTTCTAGCTTTAAATTATTTTGTGCTACAGTGCAGCTCTGGTCAAAATGGATATAATGAAACCTCACTAGAGACTTATTTCAGCTACCCATACGCAGATAGTGCACTATGCATTTGATAAAATAGTGCTGTGAGAGTCTTGTGTGTTGTTGTAATTCAGTTTATAAAGTCTCAGCTATAAGTCTGTAATTTTATATACTTAAGTAGAAAATTTATTCTATGAAAACTGGTATTTTGTCCTTCTTTAAAACGGGAAGATAGGCAGTTGCAAGAAAGAGTGAGGACATCCGCTAAGTCAACTCTGTTTTGGCCAACTTCTTACATGTCCTGGATTCCAATTTTCCTTTCACATTTCTGAAATTTTGACTCAGCATTTTATCAAATAAAATTCTCATAGAAACTGAATTAAATATTATGTAGAGCTCATTGGGTGTTTTAACCTGATTTTTCTTCCTTGTAAAAATAGATTTCATCCAATCAATTAAAAATAGAAGAAATTATTTCTCAGTAGAATTCTAGAAGTCTTTTTTCTTCATCTAAAACATTTTCTTGTCCAAAATAATTACTTGTTTTTGAGGAGCACCTACACTCAAAAATTATTTTAGAGATGGCTTATCCTTAAGTATGAAAATATTACAAGAGGATTTTATATTCTTATGAAAGGAATGGCAGATTTGATCCATTCAGAAAAATAAGGGGGTGCTGAACTAGACAGTTCTGAAAGGGTGTACCCTCTGTGGGTCCTCTTGAATCCAGAGACGTCTCTGAAGACCAGAGCCCTTCTGTGCTGGAATGAATTCCACAGTACTGTGGTCCCCGTACCTTCTGGTGAAAAAAAAGGAGACCTGAGAAGCTGCCTTTTCCCCACCTCCCCCCCCAGTTACTTCTCTGTCCTTGTATATGGTCCAGGACAGCTCCAAACTCTTTAAATGCTCAAGTTTTAATTTATTCATCAATGACTCTCTTACTCCTGTAAATCAGTTCTGTAATACTGTAGTTCTAGGGCAGAAGTCATAGAAATCAGATCTTTTGAAAATATTATGAGCAAATGACTTCAATGGAATAGAATTGAATGTCATTGTTTCCACCTGAAAAATCAACTGCCTTCTCCAAGGATCTAGAAGATTTCCTGCAAGACAGTAAAAGCTCTTTTTAAGTTCAGGTACCTGACAATTAGGCCGTGCAAACTTTGTAGCAGCCCAAACAATTAATAAAGACATATTAAAGCAGCGCCAAGATGTATGTAAAATAACAGCTTCATAGCATCTATGCCTCTAATGGACATAAAAAGTGATGTACAAAGGTGAATTACAGAATATAAATATATTTCTGAATATTTTGATGCTATGCTATATAAAAATATACAATTTTCTTACATTTCCATTGCGTGTGAGTTCATTAGCTCCTTTCCATCTTAGCATTTTCATACAAATTCAATGTTCTAAAATATTCTAACAAGTACAATTAAGTGTGTGATTAGGTGTGCATGTACTGAGGGCTGTAAAATGAGGGACACTCTCGAGATTTTATTGATACTTTCACTGAAGAATGAAATGATTAATTGTGGTGTCAACAAGGCCATCACTGAACATGGATGAAAAATGACCAGAATGATGCTTGGTGCTTATCCTGCTTTTCCCATTGTTTCCCTAAGAAATCAGCACTCATTAATATGGTTTAGGTAACACTTAATCTGAATTCTTAAGGTATTAATCAAAAGGGAATGTACAAATAAAGGCCTGTTGCAATTAAGGGACTAGAACTAATGGATTTACCAATGAGTTCAGACATCTATTTTTTTATTCATGAGAGAAATGAGAAAAATTTGAACGCATATGCTGTGATTTCAGTCTGTGAAGTAGAAAGGCACAGATCTTTAAAATCATATACAACTGGATCAATATTTGTCTGACAAAAGAAACATGTTTGATATATTTTTGATTGGGAAAATAATCTGATGTTGGAAATTCCTGACCACCCTATGAGATAGCCATGTCAACCCACAGGGACAGATCTCTCATTCTTCATCATGTTCTCCATTTCAGCTGTAGAATTTTGTTAATTAGTGAGACCCTGCTTATAATCCAGAGTGAAGTAAATGCAGGGAGAGCAAGGTTCTTGTCAGTATTTTTTCCAGGCTAAACTACAGTCTGCTGAGTAAATCTTTAGCATAAGACAAATGCAGTTAAAATGTTTAGCAGAGTTCTTCAGACTTCTCATGCACTACTGACAGCAAGTCTTTAGGAAGCATGAAATTATCCAGCAGTCAGGAAGGCAAGAGAGGAAAGAAGCAGGGTGGTATAGTATTTTCCCCCCAAACAGCAGCGCTCAGGTTGGCCTGGACTCTTGCCCTTGTTCTGCCGTTTGCTGTCCTTCACAGGCCTGACTCCTTACAACCTCAGAGCTGGCTTGTGCCTTTTTTGAGATACAGCTGGAAACTTACAATAATAAATATTGACCTTTTATATCAATGGCTACATTTCCAAATAATTTCAAGAGACAACTGAAAGTATTCTCATACTATAAGGTTTTCTAATACTGATTTAAAGACTCAGTGATAGATATGTTCCCATGTTTTTCAAGATGTATCAATAATTAATTTACTTTTCAATATTTTTTAAAGCACTATGCCTAAGGTTTCCTCCTTCTAAGTCTAGTCATTGTACTGTGTTTCCCCTCTATAGTTTGAAGTGTTTTTTTTCTGCTTCTATTTGGAGTCCTGTCACTGCTTCAATTTCTTGTACAGAATGAATTTATTGAGCTCCTTAAATTGCTTATTCTCCAAACCCACTTTGAGTTCTCAATATTCATTTTTACAGTAAATAAATAAGAACTAGACAGACTGGAATCTGTTTGGCAATATTGGGTATCTTTGGGTTGGAAGGTAATGTAGTTGCTTGAAGTTCAACAAGGTTGTAAAATACTATTACTCTCCTTCGAAGGAGATTGTATGAGCAGCCTCCATCAAATCCACCTTTATGCAGAGAGAAGTAAGAACTATAAAATTCTTAGCAAGACAAAGCATTTTTTCTCATTTAAACCCACAGAAAAATGTAAATCAGTTGTCTTTTGCTCTCCAATACTAAGATAACATTTACAATGTATCCCAGGTATAAGAAGGGATGAAATATTTCTCTATTAGATTTGGCTAAGCATAGTGCAAGAATATGATTTAAAAAATGAATGTGTCTTTGAACATAAGCTTTTGGGTTGCTTTCCTAAAATCTGACAAGTGCTCAGAAATCTGCTCTTTATACCATTTTTATCCTTTATAAAGCATAAAGACAGAAAATTAGTTACTCAAATATATATACAGAAAACCAAAATTAAACAGATTGTCTAAGAGATCTGATACTCTTTTAAGTATCTGAGTGCAATACATGTGTGCTCACCATAATTAGAAACTTTACTAGGCAGCAACAGCTAGGTGCTGTATTTACTTGAGTAGCTGTGATCTGCCTGTGAGTATTCTGCACCACGTCGGCATACGCGATTTCAAAACACCTGAGAATATTTTGTTTTCAATAGTCGGTATTATTAAAATGATAAAGGATGCATTCATTATTTTAAAAGATGATGCCAAACAACTTATAAAGCAGGTTGTGAGAAAATGAAAAGTATGTATAGCAGCAATGTATAATAGTATGTTATTAAAAGACAACAAAAAATTAAGAAAATTAGATATTATTATAATTGATAATAACTCATCGTATTGCGGTCATATAGCCACTGAAAAAGAGACTATTCAGAAAACAAAAACATTATTTCTGGGGAATATCCCCCCTAAATTATATATCTCAATTCAGGTTTGTACTATGCAAAACCTAATTACCTTGTGCATTTGCCAACATACTCATCAATTATCAATCTTGCTCATAAATACCAGCCTTATTCCTTTCTTTATTGTGAAATTAAATAAAGGACTGAAAGTATATTTGACTCCGGCAAATAAAAGACATTATAAATATAAATAATCTAATAGCACATTTATAATTTAGTACTTTCAATGAGAAGTTCCTCAGATATTATTTGCAGGTAACTATGATGATCTTGCATCCAAGATGAAACATCTTAAAGTATTATTTGGAGGTTTTGAGTTTGCCCTATATGTAGTTCATGCAGAAGTCTTCTTTTACAAATACTCCCCCAACATGTACCTGCCTGTCTGGTACCTTTCTTTTGTGTTCTGCTATACCAAAAGACTTTTTTCCTCCGTCTTTATCAATGAACATCTTTTAGCAAGTGGGGTTTTAATGAATGGTGCTGAAAAATTGCTGGTTTTTGCACATACTTAATCAACCTTAAGTAAGGCCCTGGTTCAACAAAGGCCATGCTTAATTTTAAACACTAGACTGCTCTTATGAACTACATGATGAACTGCTTGAGTAAGGTTTGTCAAGTCATTTTTCTAGAGCATAGTCTAGTGACTAATTGAAAAAATAATAGTTTCAGCTGTTAAACAAAACAGTCTAGCCCCTGTTGCTAACATGTAATATTACAGTAGTCAGTACTGACATCCAGAATCACTTTTCCTTTACAGAACAATGCAAAGAAAGTCAGTTTTACCTTCTGGAACCAGAGGCGAGTGAAAGCTGATATTGATGCCAAAAGAAACAGCTTGGCCCTTTTGTCACCTGTGGCTGGTGCCTTTTTAGTACAAGTGCCTGGACGTGCAGTCCAGCTGGTTACCGGCCGAATTACCACTAACGTCAGCTCTCAACGTCTCTCATTTCCCAAGAAGACCTTGTTACAAAGCTGTATAAAACCACGTCACCTTAAGCATTTCAAAGAAGACATCCATCACAGCAGGGGCTCTGACATCAAAGTAACAGCATTTCTGTGGGAACAGTGTAAGTTTATTCCTTAATATTCTCATCTGTGGAGCCATATCTGTACGTGCATTTCTGTCTTTTTATTTTTTTCGTCCTTGTCTGCCTTTTTGTTTTAACTACAACTTTCAAGGCTCAGTGATGAAAAGAGATGGGTCAGGGAAATATCTTATGTAGGCTGATGTCCTGTACCATTTAGCAACTTTCCAGGGAATTAAAAATGTGAGGGAAATTTTTCTTTGTTTTTGTTAAAGCCTCTGGTGCAAATCCATGCCTGTCTGCTCTGAATTTCTCTTCAGATGTGGTTTTTTTTTTCTTTCATAAAGGCCCATATGGATTTTTTTAATGGCTCTGTGGAGCTGTATTATTATATATTCACAAGTAATCTGAATTTTCTTAAGGAATGATGAATATTTGAATTCTTTCCTGGTCTCACAACCTGGAAAAAGTATATAAAATATATCAGGCAATACAAATTCTGTTTTAGGAATTCAAATTGAAAATCTACTGCTCCCCAAAGCAAGCAGCCACTGTGGATGAATGTTTTTTATTGTGAAGGCTTCAATATTACCTTATATGATACTTTGAGCTTTTGTTCAAAATTAGCACTTTTTACTGTATAAACACTTTTATTTACATTATTGCTGAGAAGAGCTTTGTCCAACATTTCTCATGTTTCCAGCAGATTTTGTTTAAGCCCAAAATTTAATTACAAATTAAGTTGGTATATGCTGAAACTTTCTCAGGGATGTCAATTAAAGGCAAACCTACAATAGTAATAATTATCCTATAAGGGCCTAAAAATCATTAAAGTTATATTCTTAAACATTCCTGAAATCAATTGAACTTGCTCCTTCTTTCACTTAAACTGCTAATTTCCTTTGTTATATTTTTGTTTTGTAGCCAATTTTAAGCGTCATTTGGTAGCTTCTGTTTCAACTGTACAATTAAATAGTCCCAGTACATGACAAGTTTGAAATAAATACTTTTTCAAGGTAGGTGATAATAACATAAAGCCTGACACCTGAAATTATGAGTCAGTTGTGTGACAAAAAAGATTCTCTTCCTGTGTGAAAGCTTTGTGGATCAAACTTTTACAGATATAAGTATGGGCCAGTAAATCTAAATATTTCTGTTTTCCAAGGCCCTTTTTCTGATCCCACACCAATGCTGCTTCATATGATGTACTCTCCTACACACATGAAGTAAAAGGACTGCACAGAGCCCTCACACCTCTGACCCTCTGTCTCAAAATGAAGGAACCACCAGGCTGCACCTGACAGATTTGTTTCTCTCTTCTGGGTGGTTGAAGTCGGGAAAAATTGGTGGGAAATTGCAGGAAATGTTCCGTTTGAAAATAGAAAGCAAGCTAAACACCCAATTAGTGCACATTTTACAATTGTTGTGCTGTTTTTGCATGGATTGTGCCCTCACACACATGATTCCAACTAAACTCCAGAGAATAAACTGAGAAATGTCTTGAACACGCACTAAATGCCACGAAATCGCTTGCAATGCATGATGCGTGTTACTGATCCGTTGTGAAGAGGTACGTGATCAGAAGGCTGAAACAAATATCACTGATACTGTGTGACTATGGGGTGGGGTGGGGTAAGGCAGGCTGGGCTGAGTGGAGAGTGTCAGATATTGGTGGAGGAAATGGGCTATGCAGAGGATTCAATGTGACCAAACCATACGTGGTAGAGGCAGCATTGATTTCCTGAAGGATTATTGCTCTATTTGACACATAAAGCCAAATCTTGGGTTATTTTCTCTGAAGGAGTAACCTAATAATTTTGAAATACAGGTTTGTATGTGTGAATCTCACTGTTTTACATGTGAGACTTAAACAGGTGTTTTCTGAAGTAGAAGATTTGCCTTAATTGCTTAAGGCAAATTAAGGTCTTGATTTTTATTTTCTCTTATCTTTCAGACTTAGCAGAGATGATTGCCATGCACCAGAACAATAAAAAAGAAACTCACCATTGCGGCATGAAATAATATTTTTCAAAAAAACTGTATATGCATAATTTGCAAAAAATGCTGAGAATAGGCACTGCCTGAAGTGTGAATAAAAAAGGTTGTTATCTAACCAGCATAGACACCGAGATTTTACTAAGCTTTGGTTACTGCATGTCACATTTGGCTTCAAGGAAAAAAACATATCCGAGCTTGTCAGTTTTGCTTGTTCGGAGTTCCATTTTTTTCCCTGCTAGGTTTTTTCTTCATGTCATGGCTACATATCTCTTTATATATCCTTACATTATTCTCTATTTTCTTTTTTGAAACCTTCCTCTTAAATCACAATATAAAAGAACCCACTTAGTGCCTACTACTGTTTCACACTGAATATCAGGAAAGTACTCATGGCTGAATCTCAAAAAGCCTGCAATAGGAGGCCTTTTGAAATCTAAACCTCTGCATTTTCATTCCAGACAGAGACGATGAAAAAAAGGTCTCTCTTAATCTGAAGGAAAAAGGAGAAGTAGGAGGTTTTCAGAGCACAAATGAGAGAGCACTTTTACAGTGATTCAAAATACTTTGTCTACTGAGGATTTTCAGTTGGCAAAGCATAAGGCCAAATTTGGAGTTGTGTATATAACTAGGCAGAATTCATAATAGGTGTCATTTCAGTGAATGCTGGTAATAATGATGTTTGTGAGAGTGAAAAGAATGGTAAAAAGATTCATCTTGACATCCGTTTTAAAGCATATCATGAGATGAAGAATACATAGTCACTAGAAAATGAAAAAACCTCCAATCCTACAGAATGTATTGTAATTGGGTTTTTTATACTAGAACTAGAACTTTACCCAGTCCTTGATTTTTCTTAAATGAAAAACTCTTTTGTTGTTATTTAAAAAATATTTATACCATGTTTTTTAGTATATAATGGGATACTGTCTTAGAATATTTGAGCGCTTACCCTGCTTAAAATACTAATGCCCTTCTTCCAGAATTTCAAAGGCATTTTTTTGTTTTACAGTTTGCTCTTCTTCCAGAATTTCAAAGGTATATTTTTGTTTTACAGTTTGCTGGATTTTGCAGAGATTGTGCCTAGGCTGAAATTTGTTCTGTGATAAGTTCCTCCTTTTATTCAAGTTTTGTTTCATTTTGAACAGAAAGTATAATAATAAGTCAATGGTTCTGTTGCTGATGAATTCTGGAAGACGGGATTTGACTTCAGTAATTTCTGTCTCTTTGATTGGTGGAATTAGTAAGAAGAAAGTTAAATGAGATGAAAAATGATAACATATTTATCAAGGGGGCACAACTGCATGGAATTAGTAATTATTCTTTCTAAGATGGCAGAAAATTGCAATTAAGGGAAAAAAAATTTACTGGTTTATAAGAGTGAATTGTCTTATCCAGAGGTGGTTTAGGATTGGTATTCTCCACCTTAGTGTTCCCACTGAAGCACTCTAAATGATGTGCTGCTCACCTACTCTCCCATCCTTTTCCCTCTCCCCCTGCCTGAGAGGGAGAGGGGAATTGAAGGCACAAAAGGTAAAGAACATGGGTTGAGACAAAAACGAATGACTGGAAATAGCAATGAGATAAGAAAACGAAAAGCAACAGCAACAATATTAATAAAATAGTGTACAAGGGAGGCAAGCAATTCATGAGTGAATGCTCACCGTGTGGAGCCCAACAATACCTGACTGTTCACCTCCTGCTAGTCGACCAGAGGGGACTCCTTCTCTCATCCCCAGCGGTGATGTCAGGTGGTACAGAATAATGTCTGGGTCCCAGCCATGCTGCTACTGGTTACTGCAAAAATTAACCCTGTCTGGGCTGAAACCAGGGCACATGATAATTTAATATATGGCAAGTAAATTTTTGTTAAAAATGTTAAAAGAGAGGTCATATACCTTTTAAAAAATATTTTATTTTGCAGACGTAGTTAGTGTGCACATATTGAAAGATGGTCAGATGTATTTTAGTTTCATAGGTAATTTTCTTATTAGAAGGATTTAGTTTTCAATAAATTTATTGTAGATATAAACATCTACCAAGCCATAAAGTCTTGCATTTCTGATGAATCTTGTGTTGCTATTCCAGACCTTGTTGCTCTGGGTTCTCTTTTCCAAGTCAATCCTTTGCAAGCAAATGAATATATAAAAATCAAAAATCAGGTACATACTAAAAAGTATGGCTCAATCAGCATGGCTGATTTCAATTAGGTGAGTGTCTCTGCTTCTAGGAGTCTCGCTTATGTTTCTTGGCACCAATATTTTTCTCTTTTTAATGATAAAAATTCTCAAGAGTAGGAGAAGGGTCAAAAGATTTTTTCAAGTACAATACAGTCCTACTGTACAGCAAATGTTCAAGTCTTCAGTCCTTAGATCAAGATCCATTTTTGCCTCCTGCTTAATACTGTTCTGTGGCTCTTTGTCATTGTCCCTGAGTAGAACAACCCGTCTGTCAGTTAAAAGTGCCCTTTGCATTGGTAATAGTATGCTGATTTATGACTCTCGTAATGTGAGTAGTCACCTTCTGAAAGAAATTTGGCCAGAGCTTTTCATTTGAAACTACATCTAGAAGTATTTCTTATGAAAGTGCTATGGTTTAAAATCCAACACATCAGTGTTTATGTTAGTTAGGCATAGGTTTACATGATTCTGTTTTTTTTTTTTTAAATTAAACTAGTTCTTAGTATCACTAGAATGAACAGTATGCTAAGAAAATCATGGCTATACAGCTGCAACATCTTGTCTCTCTTAATGTAACTTTAGACTTGATTCATAACACAGTTTTTTCCCCAGAGACTCAAATGTAAGTTTCATTTTCAGTATAAATGTGCCTAACCAATGTTAGGCAATCATAAGTGGTGTGAATTATATTGATCTTAGATCTATAATCTGCCTGAACCTATCCCTGAAAATCATCTGGCTATTTGTAAGGAATATCTTAGAAACTTTAGAAGACTTATGCAGTCATTAAATTCTCATCATATGCACACATTTAATAGGATTTTTTTGTTGCTAATCTCAGCTCGGCAGACTTAGTCCTTCCCTTGTTGCCACTATAATTTATATGTAATCATAATTTGACAACCTTAGTCTAAAGCTGCACTCTGTCCTCCAAGGAAATTTAATACCTTCTGCTCTGTATACTCACAGCATTTATCACTCTAACAATAGGTGCATATGACCCTGTTCATTTACCCTCCAATGTGTGCAAGGAGTTGCTTCAGTACAGCCAGGTTCCCAGCATAATATTTCAGTGACTGTTTTTAGCTGTTGACTTGCATACGAGGTGTTGTTGCTGTCTTCGAACTGAGTTAAATTTTTAAAGTTATTTCAGTGGATTTCCCTACCTTGCTTTCTGATATTATGCTACCAACAAAAAGTAAAAGATGAGCATATATGATTGTCATGCTTTTACAAATATACAAACCTGATTTAAATGCTTCCTATCTCTTGGGAAGTGCAGCTAAGATTTGTCCCAAGGCACACAGCTAGATATTTCTGACTACCAGACGGGTGTTTCGTATTCTTTGCCAGTTTCCACCTCTTCTGTTGATCCATCTGTTCTGTTGTGGTTATTCCCTGACTATCAGCCAAACGCCCACCTGGATATTAACACGTATTCTCCCTTCTCTGTGGGACAAGGGAGGGAAACAGGATGAGAAATCTCATGGGCTTTCCTACCCCTCAACCCTGCTGAACTCGGACTCCTCCGCTCCCAGCAGAAGTGGCACAAGGAGAACGGGGAGGGCTAGCATTAGTCCGCAGCAGGTTCTAGTTGCTGCTGCTTATTGCTTCTCACAGTTACCCTGCTCCACCACAGACCCGCAGTGGGCTGCAGTGTGAATACCTGCTCCAGCTTCTGCTGTGCTGCCTCCTCCTCATCCTATTTCACTTCTGACCTTGCAGCTGTTTTTTTACTTCTTTAGTCCCTTTTTCCTCTCTCTGAAAGAGTTTGGTTGAGGGGTTTTTCTGCCTTTTCTTAAATATGCTTTCCCAGAGGTGCCAGGTCCTTGGCTGCAGGGCTCAGCTGTTCCCTATGGTGGGTTAGTTAGAGCAAGGCCAGCCAAGACCTGTCCTCACAGAGAGGAGAATTTCTACATTAATTAAAAATTAAATATAATTAAATATAGGCCACTAAAGAGTTGTTTTGTCTTTATGAAGGAAGGATATACTGAGAAGTGCCTTCGATAATTGCTTCAGAGAAATCATTAGAGTAGGAGGTTTGGACCTTATCCTCATTTGCAAGTTCTCCTTGACCAATGAGTATCCTTCATAAAACTGTGAACATCTGAAGCTAGAGATCTTCTTGAAACTTACCCAAGTGTATTCCTTCAATTCATTTTTTTGCTTGATGTCTCTTAGAAAAAGACATCACCAGTATTTGTGCCAAAGGACTAAGGGTTCTATCTAGGTTCTTTCATCATCTTTCTGTGGTAACCGAAAGTAAGAGCCCAGTCATGCCAAGTGAGAGCTCTAGGGGGTGAAGTAAGATAGACAATTGGTGCAGATGATTTAAGTAAGGTAGACATTTGGTGTAGATGATTTATGGCCCTTTACACTTTTCCTTGCTTTCTGCTCAATCCCACCCCTACATTAGGTGAAGCAAACATGAGCTAAATAAACCAGCTACCAGCTCAAGAGAGGAGGGAGGAAGATATCTTCTTCTGTCTTTCAGGTCTCCACAGCTGGAGTCATCTTGCATCTTTGCGTGGACTTTTTTAGAAGGTAGTTTAGAGCAGAAGGCTGGGCTTGAGTCACTGAAGTACATAGGTACAGACATCTGTTGCAAATCACCAGATCACAGGCACAGTACCCTCCAAAACTACAGTGGCAACCCTCACCAGATTTCAATTCTTACTTGTCTAATAAAATTAAAGTTCAAACCTAAGTTGTGGCACAAAAGAGAATTTTACCAGTTAAATATCTGAAGAAGTTGGAAAACCTTTGCTTCTTCTCTCATACCAAAAAAAAGTTAAAATAAAAGATTGTATCAAATAACTCCTAGGACTGAAAAGAATTGTCACATGGTGAAGGAAGACAATACCCTGATAAGTCTAAAAAGTTTTAGTTTCTCTGAAATCTTTCTGTCTTCAATTCTGTAGAGGAAGTCTGGAATAAATTACATTGGTAAGGCTCCTTAGGCATGAAAACAATAAGGCTCAGAATTATATTAGTTTTTTTTTAAAACTGTGCATTCTCTTTATGTCTTAAGGTCAGGAGGTACTTTATCTGCACATCATGTGAGCCATTAACCACAGCTGCAGTTGTGTGAGGTAAGACCACTGTCTTTATACAATCAAATGCAACATCCAACCAAAGTACTTGATTCTGTCATCATTGACTGTCATTTCCCTTCAAGAACACTACTGAGACCCCAGTGTCAGATTTTAAAAATAATATATCCACTTAGCACACTTGGTGCTGACTTTGACGGTCTGATTACACTGACTGCGGAGTTTTGTTGTAGCAATGACTTCTGATTGCAGTATCTTGCCACAAGCTGCACCAAATGATCATGAAAAGGATTGGCCAGCTTATCAGGTACTGCATGACTCTTGCTGATCTCAGTGTTAAAATTTCTGGGACAATGAGTGAAACTGAATTTTCTCCCGTCCCATCTGGTAAGCAGAAAAAAATTATGACTAGAAAATACCATTACTTTTATCCAACAGTCAAGGGTGTCTCTTTGGTTCAGTATTAACTATAAATCACCTTTGTGCACCATGGACCTTTCAAATTACATTTGTGAACACTTAATTGCTTTCTTCTCCGTGTTCCTAGCAGTTGCACTTTGTATCCTTTCATTACAGTGAATTATGCCTCTTGTCGAGGAGGCAACTGTTTGCAGGAGATAAAAAGCAGAGACACAAACATTCAGGCTACTGAACTTTTTGTGCATGAAATTCTTCTTTGTCCTATTTTTAGATATTTTTAATATATTTTAAAGCAGGCAAGACAAACAAAAATGGAAATAATAAATAAAACAAGAAAACAAAGAAAACCCTGAAACATTTCTGATGAATACAGCTGAGAAGTCAAGTGAGTGAAAATGTGATTCCAAAGAAAATTGAGCTCTGCATTTTAAAAAGCTACTTCTTTTCCTAGAGCAAATACAAGTTGTGTAGTATAACATTTAAAGGAAGTGCTGTGGGCTTATTTTTGTCTATGAATGATCACTGTTTCTTAGAATTTATTTCCTGGAAGTATGATTTACAAGAAACAAATTTTGTGGTTACTTTATTACTGGTATACTTGCGCACTTCTTTGAAGTAGTGAATAGTCTTTCAGTTAGTCATAAAAGTAAGCTTAGGGCTAAAGAGTGAAACATATATTTTTAAGCATAAACATTTTGGTTGTTTGCAGAAATCTTTAGATTTAGCTGTGAAATTGGGCTATTGGGTTGTTAACTTTCATTTATTGGATTGGGAAAATCCATATATTACATTTTTCTCATTAATTACAACACTTATAAAATGACAAAAAAATCAGATCCTTAGAGACTTTAAATCACATAAGATATTTATCATTTGTTGTATAGAATGAATGCTCTGATACCCTGTCTCCTCCAGTGAGGGAGGTGGGGTGAAAGGCAAAGGAGGCTTGTAATAATTTCCTACTGTGCTCATTTAACTTTATGATGGTTCCTCTCAGGAGACCATAATGAAAAGATAAGAGACTAATGATCCATAAATTTAACAGAACCCAGATTGAACAATCTTTCAGTCTGACAAAATTAATTAACATTAAGGCACATTTTCTTGACAAGAGTATGTATATATATGTGTGTGTGTGAAATCAAGCCCCAAGATAAGAACATTTCTTAACTTCAAAAAGTTTGCTTTTAGACTGCCACTTTAACTTTCCAAATATGACTCCTTCCTGCTTTCAAAATCTAAATTTGCTATTTTCATTTTTATTCATGCTTTGTATTCAAAAATACAGCTGTCACTGCTCATACTTCATACTTGATCTTTTACTTGGATATACTGTCACATGTACTTATTTAAGTGACAAAACTAAGGATTTCTTAATGATTCCTTTTATTCTGATTATATCTCTAGTATCACTAGCAGCAACATAACCAAGGTCTTTTATTTACTTGTAGTAAACCTAAACTAATCTGTAACTTAAACACAGATTGTACATCAAGTCCCATCCCAGTATTGGCAGCTTCAGTTTTTGTAAGAAGCAGTTCTTGAAGCCAAGTGGAATGGCCTTGTCACCTACTCTCTCGATGACTCTGTCATTTCATAGTGTGGACACCCTCACCAGTGAGTATGAGACTATATTTAGAATTAAGTTCTCTCTAAAATTATTTTTAAAGGAGGTTAAATTTCCCTCCTTCCTCATAGTGAGTTGCTGACACAAACAAGCATGGAAGGACCAGTTGAACGCCGGAGCTGCACCCTTAAGACTGATCTTGACAATATTTGCCCATGACTACAGGCTCACCCTATCTCATTATGATACATGCATCTGCATAAAATCAGTGTAACTGAGGAACTTAGGAACATTTGCTGAGATTGTACCAAGGCCTGTGTGCAATAACACAGCTTGTGCTTGTACTGTGTGTGATCATAACCTGTATTATCTTTCACTTAAGACAGTAATGAATTCTTGGGGACTGAGCTTTAGGTTTAGGCATATACAAGCTGAACTGTCTTATCTCATTCGCAGGTGGCTTGTTCATACTTGCCTAGCTGTATTCATGCTCTTTTATATGCCTGTGCATGCTGAAGTCAGATTTCTGATGGCAATACAAAAAAGATCTGCATTCTTTTCTACTTGTGATTTTGGTGGGGTTTGTTTACATCTTTTTCTCCATGGCAGAAAAAACTAATAAGAGACTCTAAAAGCTATGTATTATACAGATGACAGACAGAAATTTCACAGATAGGAATTTTGGTTAACAGACAATAATTCTAAGTTCATCAATTAATAAGAGTCAATAAGTTATACAGTCCTATTTTTTTCCTACCTTTTTGTTTTGTTTTTCCTCTACCTCCTCTGCTGCATGGCAGAAAACACATGAAATTCTGATTCTGTCCTTGCTTTCATGCCTTTTTCTGCTTTGTTTCTAAGGAATAGTTTCGTTCAGACAGAAGCAGCTCATTTTGCTGTGTAAATTCACAGTATCTTATCAACATTTTGCTTATTCTCTCATCACTTTTCAATGTGACAGCACTCCATATACGTGCTGGAAGCAGTGCTCTTCATAATCATTCCCTCTTCAGTAAAAGTCATTAAGTCTACATTGTCAAATCTTACCTTGATTACAAATGTATATATTTTCCATACTGCTAATATAAAATAAATGTCATGTATTTTTATTTGCAGCTCTAGCAAAGTGGTTGATATTAAGGAACCATTAAGGAAACCTGAATCCCAGATCATTATTCATTCAACAGTCAAAAAAAGCATCTGTGCATTAGATGCTATTAGCACATGCAGAATGCCAGATATAATGATCCCATTAAATCAGACTTGATTAATAGTTTATAAAGACTGAATTTATGTTATTTTTGGAAATACAGTTTATATTATCCATTTGCATTATGTTTTGGAAATACTGTTTCAGTGAAGAACAGCCTGAAGGCCTTTACTCAGCAAGTTTATAGTGTTCCATCTATTCTGATCCACTTCCACCTAGACCAGGGAAGTAGAAGGTCATTATACAGAGAAGATTGGATTTCTCCAAGCTTGCATGTACAGAAATATGCTTTTATTACGTGTCACCGCATTAACTGTTCTATGTACTTAAAACTTCCTCAAGGATTCAGCAAAAGTTTCTACTTTCTCTGATTGTCAAAAAAAACCCCACATTATTGTGCTTATAGTTTTAGGACTGCTGTATTAATTAAATCAAGTTAATTGCAGTCTTGTCCTATGTCACTTGTAGGAGTGAAATGAAAGAACTTAATTTCAAAGGGACGTAGTCCAATGGGTATTTTCTTTTGCTGATTGGCCTGCAACAGTTGAGACAATGTCTGTGCCAGGATATTGTGTTTTCCCTCATTCCCACAGAATTCCCTAACATAAGCTCTTGTTTATGATAACTGGCTAAATTTCCAGGGCTGCCCAGAACGACCAAAAAACATCCTGTTTTTTCCTCTGGGCTAAAATTGTCTTTGCCCTTACTGACCTAGCAATTTGCTCGGTGGCTTTCCAATGCACCTTGGTTCAGATGAGTTGCATAGAAAATGAAGGCTTGGTACCTGTTTTTGCTCTGCCAGCCTCGGCCATTGCTACATCCTCCTTTGCTCCAGCTACAGCTTTGCTTAGCTCTGACTCTGTGTTACACAAGGAGTGTGCATAGCTTTAAGTTCTCTCCAGAGCATGGTAAAACCTTTATCAACTAATACTTCACTTTATGGATTGATATGAAGGATTAACATTATCAAAGATCTCATCTCTTTTAATCACAATGGGGAACATTTTTTTCCCCCTAGCGGAAGAAGGAATTGTAATTCCTGTATTTGGGAAATTATAGCTAATCTATACTCTGTTCCTTCAAAGGAGATCTTGATCTTTGTCTTCAAGCTTAAACCACATGCAAAGATTATCTCTTTTGTCATTTTAGAGGAGCTGAAACCTCAAATATCTGACGAAGTTTCTCAGTTTTTTTTTTTATTTCAAGCTTTCTACCCAAATGTTAAAACCCTTCGTATTCCAACAGACATTACATACTTTTATCATATTCTGAAAATGCTTTTTCTTGTTTAGCTGTCTATTTCAGCTTTTTATTTTCCTGAAAGAAGTTGCAGCTAAGAACTGATGCAGATTTAAACAAAGATGCAGTTCATAAAAACAGTGGACGGACACTCTTGTCAAGGGGAAATATTGACTGTTTCAGCAGGCAACACACCCCTGACTGTTTTAAGCACAAGCCCTTCAGGAGAACTCTTACTTTTGCTCACTGAACCATAAAATTGAAGTACCATGGAAGAAATCCAGACATGCAACAATGCCAAAATATGTATCACACTATACTGAAAGGATTCAAAATTACTGTATTTACACAAGGGTATTACTGACAGAATAAATGAAAATTTTATGGTCTAAGAAAAGAAACACAATTTTAGTTAACTAGCATTTTTCTACTGCTCTAAAGCTTTTATTGGGAGCAGAGGGAATTTGTACTCAGTGAAGTAGATCAGTGAAATGATAATTTGTCTTTGAATGGAGTACTTTTATCCCATTAATTTCAGCCATTATGGTGTGAGATAAGATGTAAGCCAGTGACTAACTGAAAATTAAGGTCCCAAAAAAGAGGCAACGAAACAAAAGGGTACCTTATGCAGTATTATACAAAGCACATTCTAAAATTAATTTTTACTCAACCTTTTATTGTAGCCAGTTTTAACCTCAGTTCTTTATGCAGTTAATCATGCCTGCTTCTACTATATTTAAATATATTCAGTTTACTCATCAGATCTTCTTTTAAGGACATTTGATTAAAATCCTTTCTTGCTGCAGTTAAGAGAAAAAGGGCATTGCAGTGGAGATATGCTTTGGGTGAATGTATGGCATTGAAAACTTTCCTTCCTTTCCTATACTTCAAATGAAGGAATCATTTAGCATATTACAGAGAAGCATACTTTAACTTGTGTTATTTTCAAAATTAATCTGGCATTGTATACTAACTATTACAGACAATAATCCTTTTACAAAAAAATTGTAATCACTGCGATGTTTTGAAAGTACATTTCAGGGTAACAAGAAAAGAGGAAAGGATCATAGACGTATGTTGTCAGAAGGAATCTCCAGAGCTCAAGACATTTCATTCCATCTATTGCACTGAAGCTGGATCATGTAAAACTACCATATGCTTGTCTAATCTGTTCTGAAAAACAGTGAAGAATAGTTCATCACATCCTTGGGTAGCCTGGTGAAGTGCCTCATTACTCTTCATTAGAATGCTTTTACTGCTTCAAACCTAAAACGTTTGCTGATTTCTACTTGTCCTTCCCCTGAAGTGTATGAAGAACAAACCATCTTCCTTTTTTTAAACTGCTTTTAAAATAATGTTTTCTAGTAGCCAGACCATTCTTTTTCTTTGGACTGAACACATCTCCTAATTTTTTCCTAAGTCATGCTTTATAAGACCCTTTGCATGTTCACATTTTCTCCAGTTTCCCCCCCTGGAATCTGTAGTTTGCCAGCATCATTCTTAAGACATCCCAAATGAGCATGAACCCTTCAGGGACTCCATACTACCAGTAAACAGGGCAGAGAAAGCTACTTCTCTTATTCTGTGCAGGACATCCTAGGACACATCCTGAAGTGAGACCTGTCTTTACAACAGCAGTCCCTTATGAATTTATAGTATGCCTCTGATCTTTGTATGCCCTTAATATATTTTCTGCCTGACGGATTTTTCACCACCGGGAATGATGCATTCAGTTGAGTTGTGGCTATTATCCTCCTTGAGTACTTTCTGCTAGATTTTTGAATTCGTCCTGTTGAACAATCTTGTGAAGATTGTCCAGCTAAAATTTCCCAGTAGCTATGCTTTGAAAAAGCAAGAGCTATCCTTTACTAATCCTTCAGAGATTGCAAGTAAATCTTTTCATCTGAAAAGGTGAGCAAATTTAGTCTAAGCTTTTAGAGGCGCATCCTGGGATGTCCACCCTTAATGCCACAATTCTACCCACAGACTGTTTTGCTTCTTTCCATAGTCTGGCAGATCAAAATTCTACGTAAGGACTCTACAGGTTCTGCTGTAATGGAAACATGAAGAAAAAGAAAGTACTTTAAAATAAATCAGGTTTCTCAGTTCTGTGTTTTTCAGGTTCCATCAGGTTTATTCTCCACTGTCCATGAAATTTATTGGTAAAGAGTGATCATTATTCATGGATGCTCTGCGCAGAATTTCCATCTGCTCACCAGATCTTCCTACTGATATTGTTAGTTAGCTAAAATATATCATAACATCATCATCCTCCTCATGTTGCAAGAGGATTAGATTTAATGTTCCCTGGATGGTTTCAATATTCCCTGGCAGAAAATGTGATGGTAAAAAAACTCAAGGCAGAACTGAGAACTGGGAGCTGCGTGGCTGTGCAAGTGGACTGCTTCCAAACAGACAAATGCACCTTGCTTGCATATGCACAGAAGGCAAAACAAAACTAAGACATTTTCTTGCCCTCTACTCAGCCATTCACTGCTTTTTCCTCTGCCAGAGTTACCTGTTGCTCCACCTTTGCAGACTGACAAGCTCACTGTGTGTGTTTGCACCTCCTGAGAGAGAGGGCATAAACTTCTCATGGAGACTGCAGCTTAAGCGGAAGTTGGAAAGCTATTTTAAATTGATAATAAAAAGATAAATATATGATCACTTGCTAAAGTGATAATCAGGAAACATTAAGCACTAATGCTTATTATCACAAAAGCAAGTCTAATCAGCTTTTAAATCAGCTTTTAAATGTATAATTAAATTTATATTTCAGTAATTTTCTGATTCTGGACTATGTTTTAGTCGGGAAACCCTGTGAGACTGCCATTCTAAAAGTATATCTAAGGGACCCGGAGCTAATGTGGAAACTTAGTACTGTTGCAAGGAACACAGAACACGCTATAGAAGGTTCTATAGAGATCTATAGAAGTGGTAGATGGAAGTCCAGAGCAGGGTTTTCAAGAAAAATGTGCACATGCAGCTGCAATCTGACTCCTATCACTGTATGCCAAGAGGCTGAAGCCATAGTATGGGTTTTATAAGTATGCAGGATCAACGTTAAATGAATTATTTACTTCTTCTGAGGAAGAAATAGAATGATAATGGGATCATTGATACAGTCTTGGGAAAGGCTTTATTTTGGTTTGTTCTCTTTTTCTTCAATAGCTCATAAATATCTTCTAGATGTATAATTTCCAGAAAACCAATTGAAAGGAGACTAGAGAAGAAAGAAGAAAGAATTGTTCTTGTCATGGCAGTAAAAACAATGTTGTCATGTAACCACTAAAAAGAGTAATAATATAAAGCCTAATTCAGAAATATGTTTTGGATTACTTTTTTATTAAATGAGAAAAGAACAATAGCCTTATTAAATGCTTTACACTGAGTTTCAGAGAACTTTACCAATTATCTTGCTATTAGGTTAATTCTTGTATTCAGTATTAATTGACTGGGAATTAAAGCACTCTGGAAAAAGAAGTAAGGGGACAGAACTAAAGAGAAGACATTATACTGCAGAATCTCGTGTTGTAAGGCAGAAATTAGGTAACTTATTTTTAGTGGTGGTAGCATACATGGTTTACAGCAAAACAAAAAGTTAGAGCCTGTAGGCTGTTTATTCTATCACATATAGTTCAGTCTATTTTATTCAGGCTCTCTGATATGCATCAGTTTTTTAAATTCCTCTTTAGATTTTGATCCTTACAAACAGATGAGTGGAGTAGAGGGAGTATAGGAGGACATTAATTTGTAAAGATATTAGGTCTCCCTTTTTTTGTAGACACATCCACCAGGAATATCTCAAATCTTTCAAACCTTTTTATTCTTTTCTTTTTTTCTGTTTGAGTGCTTTAGCCCAGCTCTTGTTAGGCCTGGCTGCGTGTATGAAGTCGAGGAAGTGTCAAAACACAGTACTTGTTCTTAACCCAGTCATCTCCAAGAGAAGAAAGAAGAAGAAAAAAAAAATGCACAGAAAAAGTGACCTGGGTGATTCTCAGTAGCGCCCAGGGAGCAGCAGTAGTTCCTTTGGCACTTTGGAGAAGGAGAGCAGTCTCATCAATGGAAAAGGTCATTACAGATCCAGTTACCACGATGCTTTGCAGTACACCCAACTTCTACCTCCCTGCTGCTGACAAGTCAGAAAGGTTTACGTGGGACCTTCTTGTGTGTGACCTTGCATATCCTCCCTTCTACTCAGGACTTGCTTTCCATTTATTTCTCTGATCTGATGAAACAGGTGGGTACAATTACCTACAAGCAAAACAAAATCAATGATGAATAGCGCTCGAGGAAAAAAACAGCAGGAAAATATGAAGAAAAAACCCTACGCCCCCAAATCCTGTACTAACATAAATATTCTTAATGCTTTGATATAACTGCTGCAGTTAGTTGACCTCTTAAAATTAAGAAGAAACATGTTACATGCCTTAAAAAACATTTGTAATAAACCAAATAGAGTTGTAAATGTATGAGCATGTTGTTACAATGGGTTACACAATATTTATTATTTTTCAAAACATGAGGAAGAGAGACATTTTGCTTACATGCCTCATGTTTTCTTAAAACAAAAAGGCAACTCAAAAATTAAGGAAGTCTCTCCTTCAAAAATGATGTTGTGACTACATGACTGGAATATAAGTTTATACTATGCAGATAAAAGATGGAGTGGATAGGGATGTCAAGCTAGGATTTCTACAATCAAGACCAGATAGAGTTATATTTTTTTTTATTCTACTTGCTCCTTACTAATAGTGCTGTGGTCATCCTCTGTGAATTGAACTCTTTTAATTACCGCATTTTTCTTTTCATTTTATGCCAATTAACTTTTAAATATAACAGAAAAGTCAAAAGATGACAAAACACCAATGATAAAAATACATACCTGGAAAATGAAAATGGTATTTAAATACTGACTGTCAGCACCATCCTGGGATGCTTTAGGATGAGAGTTGTTTTTAGGTTGGAGCTGGTGATCCACTTACTCTATTCAGCTGTGGTGAGACACATCTGGTGTGCTGGGTCAAGCTTTGGGCTCCTCAGGACAAGTAAGATGCAGACTTACTGGACTGAGTCCAGTGATGGGCCATAAAGATAATTAAGGAATTGGAGAATCCCTTACATAAGGAGATGCTAAGAAAGCTGGGCTTCCTCAGCCAAGAGACAGCTTGTGGGGGATCTGAGTATTGTGTATGAATACTTTTACATTCAAACCACTTGTTTGTCTAGCTCGCAATAATATTCATACAAATATTCTGTACAGCATCTTAGTATTCATGTGTTATACTTCATTGTCTTTTATTTTAAAAATTTACTAGTGCTAAAAACTTGGAATTAAGTGGGATTCTAAAATATATCTGCTGTGAATGGCTCAGCAATAACAGCAGTCCTCTCCAGAAACTCAAGGAATGCAGGGCAAGTCCTTCCGTGTGTTATATACTACCTTCAGAGCAGTAGAATGAACTGGTTCTTTTTCCAGTCTTAAAATTAAGATATGTACAAATTTTTTTTCTGGTTTTGGATTGATTGGTTTTTTACTTTTTAGTTTTGTTATTTTTAATTTTTTTAATAATATTTTTTCATCTTTCTGGAAGAATGGTTATTGGTTTGTTTAGCTATGATTGCACTTTGTTTTTGCTAGCTGTTGCCTCTGGAATACAAATTTGGAACACACAAGAAGTAAGTTTAACTTGAGTGTAGCAAAGATATTTAGATGTAGCTTTTTGCAGTCGTCTTAGGAATAGTCTGGCATTCAGTTCTTCATCTAGCAAGGAGCAAATAGGAAGTTGTGTGTCAGCCCTGTGCAGATGCTTTGGACACAAATATTTCACTAGAATAAAATAGAATGCTAACATCCATTACACTTTTTTAGCATGTAGGACTACAATCACTTTATCCTTTGACCTTACCTTTTGAAAATATTTTTCTTTAAGCTCTTCTGTGTCGTTTTGAATGTCTCTGTTTTATGTGGTATAAAGGTATAGTGGCTTTCAAAAGATATATTGTAAGGTGTACACTCAAGTTACAGGTCAGAACTCTCATATAGCAAAGGATTAAGTAATTACTTTATTTATGAAAGCTAGCACATCAAGCTGACATCAGGCACTTTAAAACAGGACCTTATTTCATTATGCTGTGTTGTGCTTACTTATTTTATGCTAGAACTTTTGGACCCCCTAATTTAGCAGATATAACTCACATAAATACTGAAGCAGAAACATTTTATCATATAAATTACTGGTATGAGACCTGTATAAATACATAACTAAATCAGGTCCTGAGAAGCCTGGCTTAATCTCCCCCCTCCATAGCCTTTACACTGCTTTTGCACAGAGGACAGGCAGCAGAGCTCTGATACACACTCTGTCTTGTGGGCTGTACATGCGGCACCCACAAACACATCAACTCTTTGCTGAGCAGCTGGGAAAACTGCAGCTTGTGCTGTAACAATGGTGCTGCACCAGGTCCAAAGCTTTCAATAGACAGGAAATGAGATCATTGCTAATGGAGAAAAAAATTTAGGAAAATGGTCTGGAGGAGACTTCTAGGGGGAGGGCTTTCTCATCAAAGTTTGGGCATGGAAGGGGTGATCCCGTGGAAGGTAAAGCATTTTTCAAGCAGCTTTCATAAATTTCATCTTCAGTGTCTATCTAGATCAGCTCCAAATCTCTAATGAAGGAAAATAAAAAGTAGCATTCTATGAGCTCAGTCACAGCTCTCATAAAGTTATTTTTAGGTTAAGTTCTCAAAGTTACAGAGACAAAACAGAGTCACAGAAAGTTTCGACTGAAAAAAAAAGAAATTAGGTTTGTTAATGTTCCTAAGCCCAGTCATTGTGATAAATGAATGGTTTCTTTCCTTTATGCTGAATAGCATTACATTTGTTGGTATTTGTTCTACATATACTCACGTATTCAAAATGCTTCAGTATTTTACTAGAATTAATTACAGCCTTTAGAGGGTCAGGCCATTATTTGAAAAAAAAATAGTGAATGAGATGGAAATGATCTACCCCTACTGTCAGGTCCTGCGCTGTGTGCGGCCCCAGAGTGCAGAATGCAGCAAGCCAGCATTGATCCTGCAGATTGATACAGCACAATCAACTCCTTCAGGAAGCACACTGGGGATTTGAACCAACCATGTTAACACCTGGTTTTGTTCAACGTGGCATCCTACAGAGAATATCAGTCTGCTCCTTCATTGGGTTAAACCCTGGCCACAGCTTAGTGGCTGGGACTGGTTTCCAGGCCACCGTTTTCTTCACACAGTTTTGGTCCATCTCCTGGCCACCTTCCTATGTTCTTCTTAGGACAACAAGCCTCTTCCCGAGGTACCATGGGGCACAGTAGTTCCTTCCCATGGAAGGAGTAGCTCATTGCTGTTGTGCACGGGGTCAAACAGGATCAATTTTGAACGTGATCTGTTTGAATAGAAATTACATTTAGGTGTGGAATAGCTTTCTTTAGTACAAGCTACCAACAGCTGAAACAGTTGATTGGTTTTTAAGTATTTATGTTTCTCAGTACCTGGAAGCTTGGACAGTTTATGCTCATGCTTTGCAACTTTTAGTAAGATTTTCTGGTATTTTCAAAAGAAATATGTCAACTAAATTTTAGAGGAGACAGTAAAGTTTCCCAGTGTCTCTTTTTATTTAGGTTTCATGAAAATACTGCAGAAGTTACATGAATAACGGAAAGGACAGAATTTGCTTTAGAGCCTAGAAATATTAAGTATTTCACCAAGCTTGCTTTTATGGGGCAGTATTGAAAACTTTGTTGATTTTTAATATTGCAGTGTCCTAGAGGCAAAGAAATAGTAAATCTACCTCAGCCCTTCTTTTTATGGACAATAATGCAAGGCCAGCTCTCTGTGAAGTGTGTTTTCTTTAATTTTTAACAAATTAATAGAAAGCTGAGAGGAAAATAAAAACACGACTGTGCAAATTTGGCAGATAAGTTTCCAAATAAATAAAATATTAAATTCAGTGATTTGATATGATGGCAATAAAGTTTAGAGATTTTTGTAAGTCTTAGCAGTGAATGCAAGCTTTCTTTCACTCCAGGAAAACTGTAAAAACAGGTGCCATCACAGGCTACTTTGCTGACAAAATACACTTGTGACAACAAATTCATTACGCAAAAGAAGTTTACTAACCATAGGAGTGATTTAACAGAAAGTAAGTTTTCCTCTTTGTACTGAAACCCATGATTTTGACACCTAAGTCAGCCCTTTTACTCCCATAGTGACATTGAGTCACGGTGAGAAACAGACTTAAGGAAAAACCCCTCATTCCCAACATGCAATAATTTGGTCCCCCCAAAACCTGAATCAAAGAACATCCCTGACAGAGCACTAAACAGGTATTGACTGTATTCTCCCTACAGGGTAGTAAAGACCCCTCAGGTCTGGGTGGCAACTGCAGGGCTGAAATCTCAATGGACAAGTTTCTCCCTGAAACTCCCTTCCCCTGTCGAGCTTGTGTGAAAACCGTGTTCTTCAGTAAGGTTTTATCTGCAGCTCACACCTCAGGCTGAGATCAGGTCTAGCCTAGCATCACAGGAAAAGAGACAAGCTGTGGGCAATGTGGCTTAATTCAAATATAACTGTATTAAAGCAATTGCCATGTCATGGGGAATAAAGGACAGCAGCCTTGAATCAATCAGTGAAGTATTTTTGAACAGATATCACACGAAGGATTAAACATTTTCTCTCTGCTGAGATGATATGATCATGGATCCTTAAGAGACTTCTGCTGAATTTGTGTTCATGTATGGCTCACTAACAGATTTGATTTCTCCTCTGGAGAAATACCTGCATTGGATTTCAGGGGAAAAAACCTCCAAATTTCCCAAACAATAAACGTGTCAATCAGCAATTGCCTCCAGTGTAGCTCTTCTTCTTGGTAATGCAAGAATTGTAAGGTGCTTTTCTCTCAGGGTCCTTTACTTCAGGCAGTTCAGGCTAATCCAAGTATAATTCAGTATGCGGTTTTCTAATAAGAGTTCCTACTGGTTAGCTGGATGCATGCAGAGATTCTTTTTGAATGTCTAATTGCCTTTTTTTTTTCCTAATTTAGCTAAATATATGATTAGGCATAACCGCTAACTGTAACAAGTTGATTACTAAACTCAGGCAAACCAAAAAAATAAAGTCTTATTATTTCATTTCATACTTCATAATCAGTAAATTTCTTTTTTCTGTCTGTCAGTGGCTGAGACACAAGTTTAAGTCAGCACGACCAAGATTTGGCCCTATTCTGTAAACAGCAGAAAGTGTAGTACACTTAAACATTTTTTTTTCCTTTGGCCTGCTGACAGTCTGTCTTCTGTCATCTGCGAATTTAATGAGTATCTAATGAAGACATAGACCTGGAGTCCAATCTATGAGGAACCCAGAAGGAAATTTAAACTACAGCAAGCACAAGGATCTGCGGAGAGATAACAGCACTTTTAAGACCTGTTTGCAGTGGTAAAACTGATGTTCCTGCTCTGTCTTTGTTACCAAGAAATTTTGCTCCCTAAATGCAAACACTGTTTGGCTACTGCAAATTTACTGGTAAATCTGAACACCTGTATGGCCAACAGGTTTTTCCAGACAGTGGTAAGTATGTGCCTCCCACAAGACCTCAGGTTGGGTTATGCTTCTTGAAGATGCTGTTTGCTTTCAAGTCAATAGGAGCACTGATGTTAAGGCACATTAAAATGCCATAATGATGCTTCATTACCAGCTAGCACATTGTTATTGTATTTTGTTTATGCATATATGCACTCATATGTATGCCAAACCTGACACATCACCATACCACCTTTAATTGTTATGAATGATTTGAGGGATAGTCTAGTAGAATGAGAGCGAGTGTGGAAAAAGTTTCTCTCACACTTACATGTTTTGTTTTCCCCTGCAGGTTTGTTTTTTGTTTGTTTATTTAGGGTTTTGTTTGTTTTTCTTCTTTCATGTGCTTTTAATACATAGAATTTATTGAATTATATTCCTGAAAATTAACTGAAAAAAATTTAATGACATAAATAAGTGCGTTCTCCTGATTCATCTGAGTTTTTAGAGCCAAACACTCTAAAAGTATTTTTGTCAATTTTCTTCCAACTGCATTGATTTGGGGGGTCTTTAAAAATATTTGACAAAAAAGTGCTCTTAATAAGGGCAACAATGATGCAATATGTGATATTTCACTCAACAATCATGCTTCATAGTCAACAATCAATCCAGAATGTTTTGCTTACTGGATCTCTATGATAGGTATAAATTACTAGATGGGATAATAAATTATATATAAGAAAGCCACTTTTGCGAAATGTTCTCTAAAACATTCTAATTCTCTATGATCCTGTTCAGCTGCAATGCCATCTTCATCTCTAGATTTAGTATTCTTGCTTCACTGTCAGATGTTGTGTACATTTAGAAGTGTGTTCCACTAGGATTGTTTTATCACAGACTATGTTTTACAGTCCTCTCTGTTGTGAAACCCCATAAGCCCCACACGGCTCTCCCCCCACACTGCACTGCTTGAGGAGGTTTTATTGTCAGCCAGATCCCTTTCTGCCTACTTTCTGCTGCCAAACAATAATGCTGAAAATTGCATTTCAGATGTCCACCTTATCTTTTTTTTCCTTTCTGGGAGAGTAGTAAAATATAATATTAAAATCTGTAAGTGCCTGAAACTGTTGTTTATCTGGGTTTTTTCAGTACTCTGTCTTCTGCAGAAACACCTGTTTTGATATATGGGTCAATTTGTCAGCATTTCTGGACAAGTTAAATGACAGTAAATATTGAATTGGAAAAGCATTTGGTCTCAAATTTTCGTTTCTAAATCTAGTTTTAATTTCAGAAATTTTTAACATTGTTTTCATACTGGTGTTCCCATATTCCTTCCAAGGCATGACAAAAGAGTCATCTCTTAGATTTGCCTTTGAAAAGAATGTGTGCTGTAGAAGTACCTTGCTCTTCCATAGACCATTTTTGCATTCACACATTTTAACATTACCCACTCTATTTAAGTCTTACAAGCAGTTTTCTTCCTCTCCTCTTTTGCTACTCTCATGTTCATTGATGTAATTAGAAAGGACTAATTCCCATATCTTTGGAATCCAGAACTGCAGAAGGAAATGGAAGTGATTGAATGCCAGGCACAGAAAAAAAGGGCAACAATTCTACAGCTATCCCCCAAAAAATATTCTTTCTCAAGTTCCACTTTCAGTTAATCATTGAAAGTCTGCACTAGATTTCATAGAAGGTAAGGAGCAATAGATAACATTTTCAGTGGAAAGAGGTCCTGTGAGATGTCTGAAGTGAGATGCAATTTATAGTGTGGTTGTGGTGAAATTACCTAGGTAATTTTAATCTAAAGCAGAATTATTTATGAAAAAAAAAAGAGAACACAATATATTAGTAGTAAAAGTGGCTAAGTTTTTTTAGAACATGTCTAGTTTTTTAAAACAAAATACTGAAGAGCTATGCAAATATAGAAGCCTTATTACAGTGGTGCTGTATCATATGCTGCTAAACTTCTGAAATCAGAATTTTCATTACAGTTGCTTGTGCTATTATTTTGAGTGGTTTATAATTCATTAGTACCAATTCAATGCAGGCTAAATTGTAACATATAACTTTCTAATCCACAGAACACATTTCTTCTAGTAGATTGCTTTTATCAAGTTACAATGTACCAATTTTTTTATATGGACACTGATGCTGCTTGCTCTTGTTTTTTCTTTGGAACATAATATCTTTATATTAAAAAAAGAAAAATAAAACAACAGAAAAAGACAAAGAAACTTCCTTCTGAAAACATCACCTCTATTTTCTCTCTTAGCTGATGTATTAGTAGAATAGCTGTCCCTTGAGTATTCTAGAAGATATTCTAAATCCCCCTAAAAGAGGAATATGAAATTTATTGTAATTTTAGGCAAACTGAAACAATAGCTAATAAGGAAAAAAAAGGAATAAAGCTCCAAACCCCTGACAAATTAACCAAAACCAAGAGCAGAAGCAAACTTGGTAAGTGGAAATGAGTTAAATTTCTCTTTTACTGGATCCTCCAAATGAATCCACTCCGCTTCTTGCAAAACTCATGCAGGCAGGTGCAAGAAACACAACCTCCCCATTGCCCTGATCTGGCAATTCATTGAAGGGCTCTTCTGCTCCCATCTAGCCTACATGCTTGTATTTTATTTGTATGGAAACTAGGAGCTGCAGAGATGGAATGAAAGTCTGGGACACCATCAATCCTTCAGACTTGGTTGCAAACACATTATTGGGAGAGTGCCTGGATCAGACAACATGGATGTGCTCCTGGATACAGTACTATAGATGCCACTTACAATGTGGAGGTTTTATTGGATACATGAAAAAAACCCATCCAAATGCTGTGAATAATTAGGGTTAAATAGTTAAATTGTTGTGAACAAAATATATGTGCATATTGATGCCATTCACCCTCTTAAAGAAATCACTTGTATGACATTAGGAAGAGCTATTTGGTTCACTCTGCATGTCTATTACTAGAATGTCATTCAAAGCAGATGCATTTTGCATTGTAATCTGAGAGTAATTAGGCTCAGTAATGAATACAGAACAGTGTAACAGCTTTCTCTCATGGGCCCCATCAGCCATGGTGTTTTCTCTCAGCACAGCTGCCGTGAACATGAACAGAAAGGAATAATTCTTGTGATGTATCAGTCAAGCATTTTCATTGCTTTGAAGTCTCAAAGTCAATAACACATAGTCTGAATTGGAGTTAAACTCTAAGGTGGGATTTATGCCAAGTATTTTTTTAAAATACAAAACTTTAAAAATCGTGCTGCAGTTCATCACTTCTTGTTGCAATGAGCTACACGTTTATGTTTCTCAGGAACAGGAGTTCACAGAAGCAATGGAATTTAAAATGACAATTGTAAATGACCTCTTGGAAAGAAAAACAGTTTTAGGAAGAAGTAAAAATGATGAGTATGCATACTCTTAGCAGTGTAAAACTGCTAAGCTAACAGTAAAACTTGTTATCACAGCTCTGGTTTATGACAACATGACTGATGCAGCAAGAATAACATTTAGGTCTCATCTTTGTACAGTTTACAGAGATTGTGGTGTTAATGGCTATCAAAACACAGCTTTCCTCTCCTATACTATAGTTTAGAAATGTGTCATAAAAGACACACAAAGAACATAGGGATGTCTGTGACATGATGGGAATACTGTACACACAATTTCATAATTATTTAGGAATAGTTCAAGCAGGAAAAGCTGCATGTAAGTAGAAGTGGAGAGGATGGTCTGGTTACAGGTGCTCTAAGAGCACCCGAGGGATTTCACAGAGTCAGTCTGTTGTGGGTGTGATGGTAAATGATGGTAAAATCATAGCAAAACTGAATGTCTTCAAAAGAATTTAGGCCCAAAGTATTTACTGCTTGCCAATGAATATTCTAAGAACATACACATATTTTAGCAGTGAGAATAAAGCTGTAATATACTAATGATCTCAATGGTCTCAGAAGCATACAAGCTAAAGTCTCCTAGAAATACAACCTCTGCATTAGTTGCTGGCATAGTAAAAAGGCCTGGTCTGTTGTAATGATTGAAATTCTTTACTTTGGGGTTGGACCAAAAAAAAAGAAAGGGGAAAAAACCTAACTGCACGCTTTCTTACACAAGAATTTTGGAGAAATTTCCTTTTTATTCTGACATTCACCTTGCTTGTGTAACCTTGCAACCCTACAGAACATAATTTCAGGAAATAAAGACAAAACCTTTGTTTGTTGCACAAAATTTTATACAGAGATATCAAGTAACACACTGAAATCAAGATGAAAATATCTTTACTACATCTCCTTGTAGTACTGTAGTACTTCAGTTTCTTTTGTTTTCCAGCTTTTATTTGTGTTTTTGTTGTTTTTGTTTTTTTCTTTTTTTTTTTAATATGAAATGTGAATTTCTACCCTGCTGATTCAGTTTCTCCTTCATTCTTAGTTTGACTCCCTTTTCTTTGCTGCCTGTTGAAATTCAAGTGGGAGTCATGCTATAATAGATCTCACACTGAAGTGATTCCCTGCACCTTTTTGACTAAGTTATAGTGACAAGAATTACCTAGTGCCAATAACTTTTATTCTTATTTACCTTATGACTATCTCCAGCCAAGCAGTGTGAAGCAACCTTCATGCAGTAGAGATTGAGGACCAATGAATTGTTTTAAAATTGAATTCCAACACATTTCAGCGTACCTTGGTCAGTCTGCTGTCAGTGCTTGTTGTTTAACAAAAATCCTGTTATATACTTTCTCCTTCTTGATGCCTCTTACGGTTATTTTTAATTAAAGGTTGCACTTTGTATAATATTTCAAATGTTTTATTTATGGACCTAGGAACACTGCAAAGCTGAGTTTAACATATCCCAGCGTGAAACCCATCCGGTCTGAAAACCGACTTGTCACGATACTGAAATGTAAATGCAACTTTTACTAGACTCAAGCTTAGCCATTGCAGTTCATTGTTCCTTAGTAACAAAAGAAGTTTGAAGAAACTGCTTCATTTTTCAGTTGGTTTTATTATACATAGATATTTTTTAACTTTAAAAGTCAAGATTGTTTTTGTTAATCTATCCTAGATACCCTTTTCTGTTTGTCTGCATTACTGTTAGTGTCCAGTAAACCATGCATGATTGTGGAGGTCTTCTTGCAGAGTAAAGCTGAAATGGCTGGATGGATGCTCACTGAAGTGTGTAAACGTGCATGTGCATTCCACCCTATTGGTGTACACAATGCAAGGACTATTGGTACTGAGGATGTTTTTATTCCTGGTTTGCTAGTGGTCTATAGAAAGGCTTAGAGACAGCTATTTCACCACTCACGTTTCCCTTTCTCAAAAGCAGAGCTGGTGCTGATTATCTCCTTCCTGGAGCACTCTGATGTCTGCTGAAGAAAAGTACTATACAAATGTATGCTATTAGTAATAGTCATATAAAAGGTACAGAGTAAAACAAAAGTTTTTAAAAAAAGGTTCCATTTTTACTGGGCCTGCCTGACATGACAGAGAACTTAAAGAGGCTCTCATAAAGAAAGGTCTGCCTTATGGAAAATGGAAAGATTGTTTGAATAAGAAAAAGAAAGACCATAAAACATGACAACTTGAGCTTAAAGATGGAGTCTGAAGACTAGAACACAATTTGAGGAGTGGTTGGCAAAGCTCAAGTTGCTAGCAAGAGGTTGTTTGCTTCTTCACCAAGTATAAGAAGACAAACAGAAAATGTGATGACCAGGGTGTAGCAGTGTACTCAGGGACAGACAAGACACAGCAGAGTAGTGTAAAAGATTTTTGTATTAGTCTACTGTTTTAAGTCTTTGATAATTGTCACTTCTTCACTATTCTTTGCAGCAGAGGGATCAGAGGAGCTAGAGAAATTTGTTGTGAATATGCAGGAGGAATTACAGCAAACAAAAGTTAGATAAGTCTCCAGAACTGGGTGACGTTTGGAAGAAATCTTTGGAGTAACACAGATGTGAAACTGCGAAGCATATGGCAAAGCCTTGTAAACTGTAATTGTAAACAGTGCTGGAAGAGTAACTCTCCTTACAAAAAAAAGTCTGAGAACCACAGAGAGGAACCTGGTAACGACAGACCAGAAAGTCTGATTTCCACCCTGGCAAGGTAAACACATCTAAAAGATGAGACTATTGAACACATGGAAAGCACAGGATGTTGGGAAAGACTCATTTAGCTTCAGTAAATGAAAATCTTGACTCACACACTTGATGGAGCACTGTGAGACTGTCTGACTGAGCAAGGGTACTTATTATTGTTTTTTGTTTTATGAAAAAAGGGTAAGTCTCCTCTCTTTAATTCCCAAAAAATCACCCCAAATAAACTTGATTCTTCTCCATGGTTCAGTGCATCTGTAGAGTGCTGGTATAGTTCCTTTTTCTTTTCCTCCAGTGGATGAGCAACTTTGAATCTGAGCATCCTGGTGTTTTGCAAGCCATTCCAACCGCCTTGCAGATGGTCATAGCTGGACAAGAGATGATTTGCAGGTGCATTACTGTTTCAAAAGGTTTTGGGATATTGCCATGGCTACCTGGCACCAGATGTCTTGCTCTATGCTTAGTTAAACTGAGACTCGGGTTTGTCAAGAAGGATTTAGGTCTTCACATTGGACAGAATTTTTGCTGCCTTCCTCTAGGTTGTAGTTTACTTTGTAGGCTACTTTGAGTGAGTAAATTCCCTATTCTTCTGTAAGCCTTCAACACATGTACACTCTAGCACACAGAGAAACACACACAGGCACATAAAATAACCACACAGAGTCTCTCATCTCCTTGTATCCTGTCCTGGGTAATTGTCTGGACAAAAAGGCCTTGAGAAATCAGACACTGAGAGCAGGGTGAGTGGGAGCAGGGGAGACTGGAGCAGGCAGGAAGAGCAGGCAGGAAAAGTAGGTAGTGCACTGGCAGCTTGAATGATCTCTCCAGGAGATAAGTCTCAGGATGTTCTCTTGTTAGAATTCCCATTCTTCTACAGATTGTGTTTTATTTTATAGGCAGTTTTTAGAACTTTCATCCTCCACCTTCTATTTTTCACACTACATACTGTGCAATGATGCTGCTACTTTCCCACATGGTGGCAGGTGTGTTATCATGAAAATCAGATGGATTATTTTTTTTGCTTGACTGCTTCTTCTTTGTAATTTTGTTGGTTTTGCATGGCCTGGTTTTTGGTAGCAGGAGGGCAATGGAGGTGACTTATGTGAGAAGCTGCTGGAAGCTTCCCACCATGTCCAGCAGAGCCAAGGGGTGATGGCTCTGAAAATGGACATGCCACTGCCCAAGCCTGGGCCAATTAGAGGGGCTTATAATGCCTCTGTGATAACATATTAAAGAAGAAAATCAAAACAAAGAGGGACACAGTTTTTTTTCTAGCCAGAGGAGGAGGTGAGAACATGTGAGGGAAAACAACATGGTGACACCGAGTTCAGTGGAGAAGGAAAGGGAGGAGGTGCCCCAGGTGCCAGAGCTGAGATTCCTTTGCAGGCCGTGGTGAAGGCCATGGTGAAGCAGCTGTGCCCCTGCAGCCCATGGGGATCCACAGGGAATGCAGAGATCCACCCGCAGCCTGTGGGGGAGGTGCCCATGCTGGAGCTGGAGGATGCCTGGAGAAGGCTGGGATCCAGTGGGAGACCCGGAGGAGAGAGGGGCCCTGCTTCCAGGCCGGAGCAGCCTGTCCTTGGAAGACTGCACTCCGTGGAAAGAGAGACCCACACTGCAGCAGTTTTGAAAGGACTGTGTGCCCGTGGGAGAGGCTCATATTGCAGCAGTTTTGGGAGGACTGCTGCTCAAGAGATTTGGAGTCACGCTGGAGAAGTGCACAGAGAACTGCCTCTCATGGGAGGGACCCCATGGTCTCACAGGGGAAGGACTCCTCTCCCAGAGCAGTGGAAGAAAACCTCAGGTGACAAACTGACCAAAACCCCCACACCTTGTCTCCTGCAGTGTCGATGAGAAGGATGGAGGGGTTGTGGGGAGAAAAGGTGTTTTTAAGGGCTTATTTTTCTTCTCATTATCCTCCTCTGATTTTGTTAGTAATAAACTCTCTTTGTATCTCTGAGATGAGCCAGTTTTGCCCTTGGAGTGTTTTCTCCCAATCCTTATCTCAACTCATGAACACTTTGTTTAATTTTTTTTCCTCTCCTCTGCCCAACTGTAGCACGAGAGGGTGAATGAGTGGCTGTCATGGGTGCCTGGCATTTGACCAGTATCAAACCATGACAGTCACGCACATAACATTTTTTCTCAAGTTTGCAATTCTTCAGGTTAACATTTGGTAATGTTTCTGGTCTTAGAAAATCCATTGCTTTGGTTAAATAGTTTTCTGCAAGATGAAATGTGCTACTTCCTTAAGTCATCCTCAGCATAAAAGAATGGAAGATGGCAAAAGAGAAAATACGTGGGGCTCTCGGGATGAATGCACTTTACATACGTTTGTGGAGTTAACCTCAACTGGCAGGTAAGCCCCCAATGAGTCTATATTTGCTCCACTCCTATGGAATGGGGTGGAGAATTTGAAGGGAAAAAGCGTGAAAACTCAAGGATTGAGCTAGAGAGAGTTTTCTACGTGTAGAGGGAAAAAAAAAGAAAAGAGAAAAACAAGTGGTGCAAATTTAACTCACCACCAGTCAACCAATGCCTAGCCAGTCTCATAGCACTAGTTACTTGGGAAAAAATTCCCCTGGTTTTATCGCTGAGCATGATGCTTTATGATGTAGAATACCTCTCCTCTCAGAAGAAGAGAGATATTGAGTCAACTCTTCTGCCTGTATCCTCTCCCAATCTCTTGCCCATCTCCAATCTACATGTGAGGGCAGAGTGAGAAACAGAGCCTTGGAACTGTGCAAATAATGTTTAGCAGTGGTTAAACCATTGTTGTGTTATCAACATTATTTTAAGAACAGAATAGAATGGAATAGAAGATTTCAGTGGGAAGGAACCCACAACAATCGTGTAGCACAACTCTCAACTCTTTGGTCACAGATCCAAAACACAGAAACATATGGATTGCTATGAAGAAAATTAACTCATCCCAGCAAGACCCAGTACAATATGAATAGAATTTTAAAAGATGAAGAGTTTTTAAAATAGCTGAGGGAGAATTTGATAGAGGAGCATGCAGAAATGTAACAGGGTACAATTATTCCCCTTTTCTCACAACGACAGTCCATTGGAGCATCAGATGAAATGGTCAGGCTGCAGGTATAAATCAAAGAAAAGGAAGAGCTTTTACACACAGCATGCAGGAAAAGTCTGGAACTCATCACCAGTGCTCCTGTGGAGGCTCTCTCTGTAAATGGGTTTGAAAAACTCTTAGGCAAATTTATGGAAGAAAAATCAATCAAGGGCTAAAAACAGGATGCAGATTCAGCTTTTAGCTGAAAAAAAAATAAAGAATCCCCAGATGGCAGACTGCTGGGAACCAAGGAAATAGGGAGAGAAAGCAGCAGTATCTACTTTTGCTCTTCCTAAGCTCTCTCAGCATGCATTGTGTATAGGCCCCTTTCAGATATGAGATACAGGCTACGTGGACCTTTACTCAGATGAATCATTTCATTCTCTGCTCTTACATTTATATTCTTAGTATTGGACTGCAGTTCATCTCAGGTTATACTTTTCCAGTGACACACTTTGAGTAGAGGGGGCCATGGAAGATAGAAACCAGGGTTTCCTGACAAAGACAATTTAAATTGTTCTCTATATACTCCATTTATTTGTGTTAAGTGTTCAAAACTAATTTCTTCTCCAGCAGGTGATTTCCATTCAGAAACATCCCTGTTGATCTGTGTCTTAAGTTCTTGTTTAAACCATTTGCATGCTTTTTTCCCCTCTCCAAATTCAGTGGTCAAATTTCTTCCACAGATGGTGTTCACAGTTTCTTCAAAACCTTCATTCCTTATGTGGAGTCTGCGGTGTTCCCTGACAACTCTCACCCCTCCCATTTGGCAAGTCAAACTGATCAGAAGAGGAAAGGTGATTCTGGCTAAAGATGCACTGAAATAGCTGATTCTAATTGGAGGAGGTTAGAAAATACTCAATTTCATTCTGCTGCTTTCATTTTAGGCAGGTTATCCAATATTTAAATTAGAAGCAGCAGGTATCTGCTCTGAAAAGAAATTGTTTTTTCTTAAGTCTGAACCTTAGTGCTTTGGTGTTACTTTCCCTGATACTTCAGTCTGAGTCAGTGGGAATAGCCACATCAAATTCTGTTTTGGAGCTGCAAAACTTGCAGCACTAGTCTATTCCCTGAGGATGGTGTATGGGCTTCAGTGAGGGCTTTTAGACTATTGTTTCTAATACAGGTAATAAATCCAGATAAAACACCTGTTACTCAGCAGCTTGTTTTCATTACTATGTTGAAAACATAAAGACTGAAATGAGGCCCATCTAAAAAGACTTTGACCATAATGATGTAGGATTATAAGCAAGGCATTTTATGCATATGTCTTCAACTAGCCTATTTCCTAATTTGTACAAGTTTAATAATAACATATTGAATTAAATTAAAAGTCTATTTTAAATCCATTATTTTTAACCAAGAAAGAGTTGATTCTGAATTTAAGATCAAATTGAAATACCTAACAACATGTTTAAGTCAGATCTTCTATTTTTGAATTTGCACAATAAAGTACTATTGGCATTTAGGTTCAGGGCTTTGCACTAGTAACAAATGCAGTGCTAAAGCATTTTAGATATAAATATTTTCTTCAGAGAAGGAACCTAAGTAAGCCCAAATATTTATCCACTGAGCCAATGGCACTATAATCTAAGTATTTGTGTATAAATGCAAATATAAGAATGGTGCATATAATACCTTTCAATTGCTGTTTTCAGATCTGTTTCTTCACTTAAAATTTGGAATACAGTTGTATCCATAGTTCCTCCAGAAGCGGAATTGTCTTTTAGAATAATGACACTGAAGACGTAATATCTAAAACAAGCAGAGAGGGGTGGTAAAAATTATATCCTGCTTGATTTTATAGCATGATCCTTAAAACAACTGACACCAACTGCACATCTGGGTCCCAGTGATTTGCTCTTCTACTGTGAAACAATGATTTTTGGGCTAGACCTGATATGTTGAATTGGGTCATGTTTTGACATGACATGTTATTGTCATGTTAGCAAATGGGGTTTTAGAGGAAAGACTGAGCTGTTTTGCGCATACCTGTGCTCTGTGCACTGTGCAGTGCCTGGGCAAAGTGAGGGTCCAGAGCAGCAAACACCTCTTTTACAGACTACCTGCAAGAAATGGTGAAAATCAGGACATACAGAATCCTCTGCAGTAAATTTTAGGAAAAGGCTCATCTTTAATTCTTAGATATGTTGGTGAACCACTGTGCAACAGAGAACTGAAGGTAAGAGAAATGAGAAGGGGGGAAACACAACACATTTGTGTGAGGTAGAGGTTGGGGCTCACAGTCAAGCATGCAGTCTTTGTCTCTCATGGTTTTTTCCTGAACGTGTAAATTGAAATGAAATGAAACTGGAAAAGACATCTCAATCTGGTTTGGGAAATGGAACCTGGACCTTGATCTCTGCCATCTTTACCAGGGGACAGGCATTCTCTGAGGACCTGGAGTGCATGGGGTTTCCCATGGGGTTTAGCACGGCATGAAGCAGGGCATGACAGCCAGGACCAGTCCCACCATCCCAGCCAGGAGCTGGGGATCTGAAATGTGGTACCAGGCTTTAGGCTTCTGGGGGAGTCCTAGGGGGTTGGGCAGGGACAGTGAGGCCCATTGGCACTCCCAGGGCCAGTCTCTTTCTCAGCAAAGCACTTGCTTATATTGCTCTGCTTTCATTCTTTCTATTTCCTTAACGAATCTTTCTTTCCTAATAATCCTGTGACAACATGAAAGATGAGAAGTGATCCAATCTAAAACTTGTAACAGCCTATTGTAGAAAGACATGTCAAAGTACAGGAAAATTAACAAGATTTCTGTCAGGTGAGAATCTATTTTTATTTCCTAAAATGACAGCAAATGCTCAGGATGACTTACATCTTTTCTTGTCTCTGTTGAGCAAACAACATTACACAGGCTGTCGCATCAGTTGTAGGTTTTGGTGTCCAGGACATCATAGGTATCAAGTAGAGTGGAGCTCAAGTTTGTATTGTGATGGGTTAGCACAGGGGTAACTACATTGCAGATGACTTCTGCTTTTTCATTATGCACTATGATATTTTCTGGATGTGACAAATTTTTGAACTTGTGCTTTTCTAGAAGGTGACTGCTAAAGAGTTTCTTGTAACACTTTAGAAAAAATATCTGTTGATTACTAATTCATTTGGCACTGCTCTCTAATAACATAAATCATTATGTTCTGTGGCATTAGTGGATATAATCTCTTTCAAAAATCCCACAAAATCCTCTCTCTTGTCTCAGTATAGTCAAGTATATCTGCTTTAGTGTATCTAGATTTGGCACTGGTCCAGTTTCTTTGATGTACTTTGTTAGAAAGAGAGTTGATAAGTAGTTACCAGTGTTTAGGGATGAGTGAAACCAGTTTAATACAGATATTTTGAGATTCGAGAGCTTGTCTTTTTTCTAATGTCCTTTCCCTTTTCTACTTACGCTTAAATATAATTAGATTGAGGTTTATTTGACTTGGAAATAAAATCTTCATATCTAAACTTAAAAGAGAACATAGCAACACTTTGCTGGTTTTGTGGGGAAAAAACCCCAAAAAACCCCCTAAAAAACCCAGCAGCAAACAGAACCCAAGGCTTTTTGCTTTTCTCTCACAGTAACAGAAAGAAAGATTTTGCATCTAAAAGTTTTTGCCAATTGGGAGATCTTATTCAATAACAGAGAAGAATGAGTGACTAGTTTCAGTGATGGTTTAAAAAACAGCTTTGTCAAGTGTCTTACAATATTTGAAGTAGTGGCATTTCACCATTTTTAATTTCTATGAAATTCTTCATGGGCAGAAGCCCTCCTTGCATTATGCAGTAGCATATCTCTTTTCATACTGAGGTATTTAGTTATTAGGGTCACAAAGCTGAACAGTAAGCACTTGACATATATTTTTTCTGCTCATACAACATCATGACCAGATGGATGGATCATAAAATACTGAGGACATAGGTAGGAGAAATAGAACTTCATTTTGCTGTTATTTTCTCTGCTGAGGTCAGAAGGCAACTGTGCCCAGAAACACGTCGTGCAGCTTTGCAGCTATACTCCTTATTATAGTACAGCACTAAATATATTTACATTTTTCTGAAAAGTGTGCATTTAATAAATAATGTGTCTCAGTGAATCAGGATGAAGTGAACCTTAAAACAGATCAGCTTTCTGAAGGCTGGATCAACTCTCTCTGTATCATTACAGTCAGAGGTTTGTTCTTTTTTATCTTAAAATCCTCCAGTGATGGAGACCACTAAACTACTAAATAAACTACTCCAGTGCTGTGTTATGAATCGAGATATTCAACTTGAATTATACATTTGTGGGTCTAAACTTTTTCCTGTACTTTGATACAATTAGATAGTTAACCATTCCCAAATATCCTTCTTATGTTTCTGTGTTTTCTTTCTATATTTTTAATCATTTAACTTCCAGTGTTACAACTTCCATTGAAATACAGATGGAAATGCAAGGGCCATATATTTATTCTGACTTATTGTCCTCTTCCATCTTTTTAAAATTTGTGACTTTTTTCCTTCTTCCATTATTTATGCTTACTGACTTAGAATTAGAATTGGTTTAATTAAATTTTGAAACCATATCACCTCTAGAAACACAGTGATATCTTGGAGGGTATCATGCAGTCTATGCCTTACAGAAACAATAAAGAAAGACTTTATTTCTCAGGAAAATGTTTTTTCACCATTAGAAATATGATTTGCATACATACTAGAGCTCTCACTGTTGAATTCTAAATCTGGAAATTTCTGCTGAGAAAAGGTGATTAATCACCCTCCCTTTACACTTTTCTCTACCTTAACTTCCTTCTCCCATTTTATCCCACACCAAACTCTCTGACTTCTTTAAAGAGAACATCTTTGTATGCCAGGACTGATTTTTAAGGCTTTTTTTCATTGTTTATGTGTTGTTAAAAATCAGCATGTGAAATGGCTTTGCAGCCTAAGGCCAGAGAGAGGCAGCAGGAAACAGAGATGCAGTTCAGCTTTGTTTTTCTCCTACATGCCCATCTCCATATGTTGGGATTCAGTCTCCCCCAAACCAGTGCCTGAAGCCTTCACAGTGTGTTGTGGCAGTAGAGCAGCAAGAATTCAAGGGTTTATCTCTAATAGATTTGATCACTCACTGTTTATGAAGCAGCACAGCTTGTGCTGATAATGAAAGACCTACTCTTCCCTCCCCCTCCCAATTAGCAGGTCTTGTCTGTCTCATATTCCTTATGAAAAAGTTTTATGTCAATATTGACAAGATGAGAAAAAGAAAATGATTTGACTTTGCACAGCTTCAGTCTCATCCTGTGAAAAATTCTGTGGGAGTTGTTCTGTCTTATTCTTTAACACTACCCTAAACATGAGTAATACCTTAGATGTTGAAGATGATACACATGACACTGACTTTTACATTTGTTTGATGTTACTCTAGAGTGTACTCAGGGTGTTATGACTCACCAAAAAAGACAGTAAAAAGCCCCAAACCCTCAGCCTCTTTCCCATCAGAAAGAATGAAAAAACCACTCAACTCCTCGACTTCCCTTCCAAGTGAGGAATTGGTTTATGGGAGTTGGCATTGTGAAGAAGCAGCAAATGCTAGAAATCCCAGAATTTCTAAGAGGCTTTGTTTTGTGATGAAGGAACTGAATCTCATGAGTTAGAGGTGTGACACTCCATGCAAAGCAGTTAACCTTTCTGGGTTTTCTATTTGCAAAATGAGATAGCAATAATTCTACTTACCTTTCCTCTGTCTTGCCAAGATCAATTCCAGACATTTCAAGAGGTGCTTCTATAAGGCAATGTGTGTGCATAAAGTCCAGCCAAAGTCAAAATGATAAAAAGATGAGAATACTTTTAATCTCAGTCTAAACCGGGTAGTTGCTTTTTATCAATCATATTTAATGGGAAAGTAAATGTCAAGGAATTGGGTGCCTACGTTATTATGTTTAGTAGTTAAAAAGTGTAGACTTAGAACAGAGCAGTTAAGAATGAAAACAAGGATCAGTACAATGTAATAATGATTTATAAAAGAGTAACACAAAGTGAATTTATTGTTTAGTAGACATTCAAGCAACTGATAAGAGAGTAATTCTGATGCGCTACTGTTCACCTAGCACAAACTGTGGTGAGTCACATCATGAATCATTTGCAGAAGGAATTTTTTTACAGGTACCAACAAGCAAAGTTTTTGGTATCAGGTGAAAAGATTGCAAAACGCTTTTTCTACAATGGAATGCAATTTTGCAATCTACTTTCAGTGACACCATTAGGCACTTAATATTTTAGAGACTCACATTTGATAGACAAACTATGTTAAGGTTTATTAACCTTTGCATTGATGTAGTGCACTTCATCTTCGAGTGGCAAACCAACCTATTTACTTCCTATTCTTTTATTTCTCTCCTTTTCTTTACCCTGTTATGAGTCACATATACCTGGTGCCAAAAGAAAAAAATGGCATGCTAAGAAATAATCGAAATAAAAAAGGATGTGGCCAGCATTTACAGGTTTTTTTTCTCCATTAATTCTCCAAAGTCTTGAGTTGTCTTCATGCCTGCAGTTTGCCCATCTGTGAGAACTTTTAGGTTTGTAATCCCAGTTTGATATTTTTAGCACAACAGTGAAACTGAAACAAAGATCCAAATCTGATAATTGCATTAAATTTAAAGAAAATTGGTGCCACATGCAAGTTTCTAAGACTTTTGTGGGAGATTGGGGTTTTTCCAGAAAATGGATCCTTTTAAGGAGCAATGTCTAAGGAAGATCACACAGAGCAGTGCTCATCAACAAAGACAAATATCAGGGCTCTTCACTTGGGTGTCATGTCTAGAGTCGCACAGGCAGTGGAATGCCATAAAACTTACTTCCTCCATAGACATCAAAAGCATTCCAGCAGGCTTTATGGTATGGCACCTGGTTTTAAAAAATGATCAGTATGTGCCACTTGCTTAAAGATATCTCCAGCCAGAACAGAAATCAGACCAGCATGCATTTAAGTTGTTAAGTGAGAGGCCTCATCAAAAAGAGAATTAGAGCAATGGATGCTTGAATTGTTCCAGGGCATGGTGAAGGCCTAAAGCAACTTTCAGTGGGTAAATGTCAAAACACCCAAGTAAATAGAAAACTAACTAGTTTTGAGGAGTTGCCTAATAAACATGATATTGTTACCTTTAATACTCAAAGACTTTTTAAAAATGGGTATCTTCCCATAATTGTTTCACAGACTTCTTTTGACAATCAGAACACTTTTGTGCCTGAGATTTTCTCCTCAAACTCTGATGTGTAACTATTGAACATTTGAGTAAGAATATATTTTCCAAAGCCTTCCAGATATACCACAATGCTGTAGAACACATCTGAAAGTAATGCACTTACACAGGTCTCCAAAAATGCTTGTTCTGCTGATAAGATTAACTGAAATAAGATTAGTTTGTCAGGATACCAGAGTTTTTCTTGTTATGAATTATTACTGCATCTTTTAGTATTTTTTTAGAAAAATTCATTTAATGTAGCAAATATCTTTTGAAAGACTTGTGCATATCTCATCTAGAGTGGTGGATTATTAAATTAGCTTGCTGTTCACTGTGTTAGAACAAGAAAGCAGCATATCAATTTCGTTACTGACAAATACAAATTCTTGTTTTTACGAGATCAGCTTTTTCAACTCCCAGCATTGCTGGTAGAAATATATGCATCTCAGTCTGAAATGCAGAACTTCATAAAAATGGCCTCACACATTTTAGAAGGATAAACTTGAAAGAAATAAACCAGAATCAGATTTTAATTAATTGCTAGAAAGTTATTGACTATATAGAAGTCTCTAATTGAACATGACTAAGTGTTAGTTATATACTTACACTATATTTAATTAGCTGCTTGCAATTAATTTTAATGATTATTTAAAAATGTCACACCCATATGGCCCACGTATAGTTGTCCTGCAAAATGTAACCGACATTCTGAAGGTGACTATTTTTTAAACTCTTTATATTGGGAAAACACTAGGAGTACCTTTCATTAGGGAACATATAAGAAGTTAACAATTTTGAAATATGACATTTTGATATGCAAATTATTATACAGAATCTTGTTGAAAGTTGCTAAAACTAATGTTAGTTCTTTAGCATATACATAGTGACCGTGTTAGATCCTTGCTTATAAGTTTTATGAAATGCACAACGGTGGTGTTTCATAAGGAGAAAACACTTTAAAAGCACATATTTGTGTTTTTGTGGGTGAATGGAAAGAAACAGAAGAAAATTCCCTCCTGACAATGATAATTTATCTCTAAGTGAGGAAGATTTGATCCACAACATTCATCACTGTAATTACAACCAGAACAAAATTGCTCAGATATAAACATAGGTTATATTCTGATTTAGTGAGAATTTTAAGCATGTCGATTTTATTCTACTGTGTTGCACACATTTAATATTTTCTTGTATCAAATATTAATATTAATTAATACTTACTAGTGTAAAATAAAAATACTAATTAGAAAATATTTTAAATAATGATCTATGATAGACATGGTTGCCATATATCTGGTGTCTTTTCCATCATTTTTAAATGAATGGGAACTAATTTTGACCTGCAATTTATGTATTTTGGATTAAAATTGTAACAGCTCTTATGAAGGCTCTGTTATCATTGATGATAAGAATTGCACTTGGAGGCAAACATTATATGCTTGACTCAAATCTATGTGGGCATTGCCTGACATCTTCTTTTTATATGTGTGTTACTTAAGTCATAATGAATAAAAAAACCAAGTGAACATGGCTTTGGTTTCTATTTTAATTTTTAAAAAAGACATAGGACACCACCGATATCATCTGGATTTAACTGATCTCACCTAACTCTACATCAGACCTCTTAGTCTTTTTTTCAAATCTGGAAGGGAAAAAATAATGACATTACTATTTATTTCACTTATTTTGAACATCTATTCCATCCTATTTTAGGGTAGATTCAATGCGCGTATTTCAAAGTAATCATAGCATCAAACCTGACAGAATTCAAGAAGCATTTGGACAATACTCTCAGGCACAAGGTGTGATTCTTGAGGCTGTGCTATGCAGAGTGAGGAGTTGGACTTCGATGATCCTTGTGGGTCCCTCCCGACCTATAACATTCTATGATCTTTGAAATGGATTTCAGGTGCCTATCTTTCAAATGAATGCTTAATATTAACATGTATAATTTGATATAGATAAAATTCCTTCAAAATATTCAAAGGGTCTGGATTTTTAGAGGTAAGTTGGGATCACCTTTAACATATATCTTATATACCATCTATTTTTATGGAGAGGAAATGAATAGCATATTTACTTCCTTCTGATTTTGTTTTTGTGCACACTTAAACACAGGAAAACTATTCTCATCAAAAAGTAAATAATTCAGATCACCTGAATTTGCATGAAGAAAAACATTGGGGTTCATTTCCTGGTATTTATACTGAATGAGCCAAATTTTGCTCTGACTTATAATGGTCTAAACCCATTATAGACACAGTGAGTTCATTAATTGTAATTCATTATTTTTCTATTTCCATAAGATAAGTCATATATAATAGAAAATGGAAGAAAACCCTCTCTCTCATTACCAGTGAATTTTTTTCAAACTAGTCTATTCCTAACAAGAAGCATAGGCCTTTTTTTTTTTTAATCTGAGCCGTCTGCCTGGGTTCTGAAACATATTATCTCACACCTCAGATTGAAACATTAACACAAAACTGGTTTTATACATTAACATTCCTTCTGGCAAGGTAGACTGAAGATTAAAATACTTCTCTAACAAAATTCTTGTGATTTCACGTTATTCAAGTATTATCCGAGATGGAGAACTATAGTGATTTACTGTGGAAAAATTAAGAGGCCTATTACTTGCCATAGAAAGTACAGGCATACTGTTAGTTTGACATAAACCACATAAAGATATTAAATGTGACTCTAATTAGTTTTATTCACCACTTGAGTCTCTGCAGTTGGATTCCTTTGATGTCATCCTCCTTCTATCTAACATGAGTAATGGGAATGGTTAGTGAACAATATTTCATACTGCCACATTCCAGTAGAAGTGGTTTCCACTTGCATGCAGTGTTCCAGTGGGTGCACTTTGATAAAATGGTAAAAAGGAGAAGCTCATAACTATCCCATTTCTTGAAACAGAAAATCCTGCGGATTGGTGATACATCAGTATGTACAAAATTACCCTTTGCTAATAAAATGAACCTGTTTATTATAATGCACTATGCTCACTTAATCACTGTTATACAATAAATCATATTTGTTATGTACTTACATAATGCTATTCAGCAAAAAAGGCACATTGTATAATTCAAAATATCCTTAATTAAACTAGTTAAAACCAAATTTCCAATATGTCAAAAAAACCCCCAAACAAATCAGAAACAGAGAGAAAGGGTCTGCACCTTACTCTAAAAGTTCTGACTCCTAAAGTATAAACTATCTGTTGATCTGGGAAAAATCTACATGGTTGCTCCTAAACTAGAACCTTAACTTTGGTAAGTTCCTTGGACCAAGGATATGTAAAAGCTTGCTGTGGGTTGACCTTGGCTGGTATCTGGTTGGCTGCCAGACACCCACCCATCTGCTCTCTCACTCCCTTTCCTACACAGGACAAGGGAAGAAAACATAATGGAACAGCTCATGGCTGAGATAAAGACAAAGAGATCAATTACTGATAAATTACCAATTACTGTCACTGGCAAAACAGGCTTGGCTTGGGGAAAATTAATTTAACCTTTTGCCAATTTATTGAAAAGTGAAAATCAAAGACAAGTTAAATCAATATTTTTCCTCACAATCTCTCTTTTTCCTAGGTACAATTTCACTCTGTTCCTGACTCAACGCCTCCGCCCCTACCAAGCAGAACAGGAGGGTGGAGAGTGAGAAGTTGAGCTCCTGTCTGCCACTCCCTCGTCCTCACTCTTTTCCCCTGCTCTAGCGTGGGTCTACTCTATGGGTTACTGTCCTTCCTGATAAACCTGATCTATCTTGGGCTCTTCTCCATGTGCTGCAGTTCCTTCATATTTACCTGCTCTGGCATGGTCTTTTCCATGGGCTACATGGAAATACCTGCTCTAGGTCCTGGAGCATCTTCTGTCCAACCTCCCTGAGCTTGGTGTTCACAATATTGTCATTTTCCTCACTGCTGTGCATCTTTTTTCCTTCTTAAATATGCTTTCCCCAGAGCACCACCAGGCTGAAGGGTTCAGCAGTGTCCCGTGGTGGGTCTGTGGGAGCTGGCAGTGTCTGGCGCAGGACAGTCCCTGCATTTTCCTCACAGAGGCCATCCCTGCAGCCCATCAGCTGCCAGCACCTGGACATGGCCACCCAAAAAAAAATATCTTTGACTAAAAGAGACTCCTAATTAGCCTGCTGTTGAAACTTCTGAATGAGGAAGCAAGTAAATAAAATGATCATACTCTTTGTCTCTTGTCACAAGGAAAATGTTAATTGCATTTCTCATTGTCTAGTACTTTGTGTGTGGCCTGCTGAATGAAAAAGGCAATGGGAAATGCTGTATTAAATTTGCTTATGACTGAAATTGGCCATCTGGGTCACCATTTACCAGATATAACAGTGCCCGGGTTAGAGGGAGTGGGCTCAGTGGGAGGTTTTCCAGTATATAATTGCACTAAAATATTAATCATTTCATAAAATCATAGCATGCTTTGGGTTGGAAGGGACTTTAAATATCATCTAGTTCCAACTGCTTTGCCATGGACAGGAACACCTTCCACTATAGCAGGTTACTCAGAGCCCATCCAGCCTGGCCTTGAACACTTCCAAGTATGGGGCATTCACAATTTCTGTGGGCAACCTCTTCGAGTGACTCACTGCTCTCACAGCAAACAACTTTCTCCTAATACATAATCTAACCCTGCTTACTATCTGTTAGCTTGAATTCATTCTCCCATGTCCTATCATTACATGATCTTTTAAAAACTCCCTCCCCATCTTCCTTGTAGGCCCCCTTCAGGTACTGGAAGGTCACAATTAGGTCACCCTAAGCCTTCTCTTTGGGAGGCTGAACAAATCCAATTCTCTCAGCTTTTCCTCATAGGAGTGGTGCTCTAGCCCTCTAATAATCTTGGTGACCTTCCTCTGGACTTGCTCCAACAGGTCCATGTCATTCCTGTGCTGGGGACCCCAGAGCGGGATGCAGCACTCCAGGTGGGATCTCACCAGAGCAGAGGGGCAGAATCTCCTCCGTCACCCTGCTGGCCACACAGGACGTGCTTTGGATACAGCCCAGGACACAACTGGTTCTCTGGCTGCAAGTTCATATTACCTGCTCCTGTCCAGCCCCTCACGGACCAGCATCCCCAAGTCCTTCTCAGCAGGGCTGCTCTCAATCTGTTAATCCCTCAGCCTGTGCTGTTAACGGGGATTGCCCTGACCCAGGTGCAGCACCAGGAACTTGGTCTTGTTAACCTGCATGAGATTCCCATGGACCCACTTCTTGAGATTGTCCAGGATGGCATCCTGTCCCTCAGGTGTGTCAACAGCACCACTCAGCTTGGAGTCATCAGCAACAGAAACATGATTCAACTAAGTGGTTTTCCAGATGAAAAGAACAGTCTAAATAAATTAGTATTTGTTATTGCATTTGTAATTTTCAGCACTGAAATGCACTTAGGGTTTTTTTAGAAGCAATCAAAAAATATCAAAAGGACAGGGGAGTTTGAATGGAGAATAACAGTGATGGAAGCAGGATTCATGGTTATGATAGCTAGAGAATATGTTCCAGTTTAGGCTGCAGCTTAGAAAACGCACAAAAAGTGTTGAAGAATTGCCCTTAAAGAGACAGCAAGGTAAAGAGAATATTCTATGTCAAGTATAAGAGCAATATGAAATTCTTCAGTTATGACCTTAATGACTTTCTCCTTTTTCTTTTTTTCCTGGCAAGCTGGGAAAGACAGTGCTGAAATGAGTTCTTAATTAAAATGAAGTGCATGGAAGGAACACCGATGACTCTCTGTTCTCCTGAAAACTATCTTTTCCATTGGAAAGGAAAATGAAGAAATGAAAGGTCTGTTTAGTCAAAGAAATACCAGGATAAATTTTACTTAGCTAATTATTATTTTTATATATTTTTAGACTTGCAATATGATAATAGCTAGTGACACATATTTGAGAAAAGCCAAAATTTTACAAGAAGCTGAAATAGCCACCAGTATTTTGATACCAAAATGTTTTAACCTTAAGATAAAGAAATGTTTAGGGAGTAAGTAGGTAAAGTAAATAAAATACATATCAAAAACTGTTTTGAAAGAACATTTCTTCATGTTCAAGTTGATAAATTTCCTCCTATACCTCTTCCTTGTTGTGTTTTACAGCAAACAACGCAAAGACAGCCTGGATTAAAGACTGCTTTGCCTTAAGAAATGAGGAAATCTTAACTCTGGTGTGTGATTTCCATTGAAATAAATTTTGGATTTCTTGCAATAATTTCAGTATGACTAGAAAGAAATGAACTTGTGAAAAGTTAAATGTATTGATTTGGACAAATATAGTGTCAGTGTTATATGTCTGTAAAAAGGAGATAAAACATTTAAAAACCGCAAAAAGATAATTGCATAAAGACATGCGTACTTAAGATTTAAATGGGTAGTCCTGCCAATATTTAATATTTAAAGGAAGAAAAAGGAAAGAAATACTAATTTAGGGTTGAAGAATGACTCATAATGTGTTAAATTAGAACAGAGTCAAAAGTAATGGCTGAATTTTCACTGGTTCTCCATTAGACCTGTCTGTCTAACTGAACATTAATTGGATTTGGGTATTTTGTTCCATGTGACTGAAAATTCCAAACATAGTTACTAACAGAGAGAAATAAAGAGCAGAACACAAGATGGAGAATTGCACATAGAAGGCAGAAAATAAAAAGAGTAAAATAAAAGCAAATCTTTTCGTATGCTGACATCATAACCATGGAAAGTATAAGCAATACTTGCTGTTGAGCAGAGGTGTTAGAGGAGCATCAGGAACGCAGTTTTTAAAGAGTTCATATGAGAAAGGAGTCAATACCTGCTGGTAACAGTGGTGTGGATTTTACATTGACAATGTAATATTTGGGAATATGTTTGCCAGTGGCCCACGCTCATGCCTCACTGAGAAACTTTTTTGGTATTATATCTCCAAAGAAAAGATATAATTTTCTCAGTAGCTAGAAAATGTACCAGAAAAAACCCCAGTTGCCCAAAAAAAGGCTAAAACACAAATGATTTCTTATAAAAGCATTTTTCGCTACTTTTCAGATGATATTGGCTCAGTTTTGTTCATCTAATCCTGAAGGAAGTCATGTCCACTGAAAAAACATAAACTGCATCAATCTAATGCATAGAAACACGGAGAATGCTTAATTGATCCATTGGAGAGAAAGTGAGAAGCAGGGACAACTAAGCTCCAGAGGAGATTTCCAAAGAAAAGAAATGGCTTCCCTTGGTGCAGGACTTGTGAAGCAGAACATCTTCCACTTGCTGATGGGAGTGAGAGCCTGCTTTGAAAGCTAATTAATTGTATTACGTAGCTGTAGCTGAGCAGACCTGCTCTGGAGCCATGCTTGGGAATAACAGAACTTTCCATTGCGGTGCATAACTCTGTGGCTGCAGACAGACTCTAGACCACCAGAGAGACTGCATTGCTACTTCTGTGGTTTGCTTGATGAGTATCCACTTAGTATGTCTGATTTTGGATCCATGCAATAATTTACATAGTTGATGAAGTGAGCACTGGTAAAACACAGTCCAAGATTTCTTTTTATTCCTTCAACAGGTTCCCGCTGCTCTCACTTTGCATCTGTTTCTGTGATAAGGGGTGACAGTAGAGGCACTTACTTTATTTCCCTCCTTATGATGGCCCACACCAGCTATATTTGCAAACTGTATGAGTGTTTCCTCATCCCACATTTGCAGAAAGTTTGTAAAAATAACTGTTGAATCTCAGTGTTTTCAAGACTGTTTTCACCCATTCTGTCATGAATTTAGGAATATGATTTCAAAGTAGAATAAAGTGGCAACAGAAGGTGAGGCATCAGAACAGAAGAAGGTTGTTGACTGCAAAAGAGGATGTTCTTTAGTTTCTGTCTTCACCTCGGAGAGAGGTGAGGACAGAAAATCCCCTCAATGCCTGGATCATTGCTTAGACCCTTCTTGAATAAATAAAACTCTTCCACTGTTACTGGAACTGGCTAACATGTCTGAACTGTCCAAAACTTACAAAGTCCTAGCAAAATCTTATGATTAAGAAAATATGCTCACCTGGTGACACTCTTCTTTTACCAGTCCTCTGAGTGGTGTTTTTTTTTTTCCCCGGAGAAATTCCATCTTAAAAATGTTTTTGCATTAGCTATATGAAATACTAAAGCCAAAACTGAAGTTTTTGGTGAGATACCTAAAAAACCCCTTTTTCCACACTAAAAAATTTTAGTGTGGAAAACAATATATAAAGGACTTCAAATTATGATTTTTGTGAATTCTCCATCAACAAATGTTTTCCTATAATTCAGCTGGCAATATATAATAAGCTGTTGATAATATTAAAATTTTTAATTAATATTTTTAATTTTTTTATTAAATATTTTTTAATTAAATATTTCTTCTCCCCTGAAAATGGATTCTGAGGTTCTTCCATGTTGAGGAAGCTGACACCTAAGTAGTAATGTATATCTGTATATTTTGGAACCACCTGTAACATCAGTATGAATATAATAAAGTGCATTCATCTATATAATTTAATGTTCTTTGGATTCTTAACATCTAGTGCCACAGCTGTTTGGAAAGACACACCAGTAATGCATTTAAAAAATTTGGCACGTAAAGAGAAGTTTCTATGAAGCTAAATGTACATTTATTCAGCAGCATTTTAAACTTGGGAAATGTCTAAGACTGTTGTACATAAGCTTTGCCCCTAGGTATATGGGCTGCTTTTTATAATATACATGTTATAAGAAAGCTCTGAATACATGCTCTCTGTGGTCTATTACAATGACTGTTCTAATAATCAGGGGAAGTAAACACAAGTGTTTTCATGTTTCCCTGCTGCTGGGATGGAAAGAGAAGCTGAAATCAGGACACTACATCAAGAGCCAGAAAGTGTACATTTGCTTTAATTTTGAAAGAAATGTGTATATTTGAACTTGACTCATTTTGCTACTGATAGTTCCTGCAAAAAAATGAGATCTGAAAGAGTAATGAACTACAGGTTTATAGTGAGAGCTATGCAATGCAATAAACTCCTAATAAGAAACGTGATGTAGCTGTCATTGGAGAAGCATGCAGATGCAGACAGAAACAATGATGACCTGGTATTTTAATAGTTGGCTTGGACTGATACAGTAAAAGACAGAGATGGTCCTTCTTTGCCTATAATATTGATATTTTCAATGAGTATGATGAGTGGAAGCCATAGAGTAAGGTGCTTATTGTGATCTTTTCTGAGATTAACAAGCTCTTCCATCAGCAGCACATTCCATTTCTTAATGATTCATTTGTCCAGTGATAGGATATTTGGACTACACCACTCAGCAGCAATAGACTTTTCAGCTGAAGTACTGAATGCCTTATCTGGATCTCTGAAGAATGCACAGATGAATTTAATTCTACTCCCTAAAATATCTGACCCTGAACACATTTTAGTGCACAGGATCACATGTTCTTTTGCTACCTGCTCAACATTTCTGGGTTAGCATTTTAATGACCTGAATCTTGCAGGCTTAGATTTTAAACTTCTTGTGTAGAATATAATCATCCCAAAATAATAAAGTATATAATCTTTATAACTTGGCACTTAATCAGAATTAGCCAGAGCCTTTTTCCTTTATTCCCGATATCAGAAAATATGCAAAGGTCCTTGAACTCTTATGCAGTAGATGAGTATTTACCTCTATGTTCAGTAGTCTGCAGCAATCAACTTGTCAACAGAGTTTGATAATGACATGGTTATGTCATTACAGAAATTAATGGTGAGCTAATGAGTTAAAGGGAGAGGACTTTAAAAAGGATGATTTAATATGGACCTACAGGTATAACTTTTCCCTCAGTATGTTCTTCAGCCATGGACTGATATTAGTTGAGAATAATCACTGGGGGGGTACAATAGCAAATTCATTTTTTCAGTCTCTTCTAACCTGTGTCAGAAATTAGTTATAGAGAGCTCAAGGGAGGTCATATTCCCGTGGGGGCATCTGCAAGCTTAAAATGAAGCATATTAATTGGTGCTTAAGGATTGAAGAAAATGCTGATTCCTGAAGCCAAGACAGCTTCTTACAGTCTGGATGGAATTGATTTCTGCTGTGTTTGTATTCATCATAAACATGAACTGTAGGCTTATAAGATACTATTTTTTAAAAATGTATCAGAGTGTAATGATTCCCTTGGGAGAAGTTTAAAAGTCCATAAATACAATTCCTCAAGAGAAAAAAAGACAGAAACAAAACTTCATGAACAGAACTCACTTTAAGATTTTGAACATCAAAAGTCAGAATTCAGCAAATGCAAATAATCAATTAATTTGGATGCATTGATGTAGCGCCTGTGGTTTTCATCTCTGTGAGTTTTTAAAGAACTATATTGAAAAAAATTTAATATCCAGGAAAAACGCCAAACATACAGCTAACCCACCAGGGCCTGTTTCTTTCCAGTCAATTTGTCTCTGCGTCTGTTGTCTAAAATGTCTCTGATCACAGGGATGTTTAATAAGAACACAAAGCTGGAGCATATACAACTTCCACATTTTAATGTTATTTTTAATGTGCAGGCAAAAAAAAAAAGAATAGAGGAGTTGAGTATGAAAAATTGTTTAAAAGGAAAAAATACAGCAAACAAACAAACAAAAATGCTAGAAGAGGTCAATGGAAGACCTGCCCATGAGGACTGATATAATTTCTAACTTGAATGCTTGTAAAGGTCTCTGAAATCCTTGGGAGGACATATTAAATGTGCAGTATGTTACTACCTTAGCACTGTGAAGGACCAAGTAAGATTCTGTTCTTTTCCCCTGTTTATTTCTGAACCACTTTGTTGTTCCATCGATTTGCTGCTGAACATACAATGTTCACCTGCCATTTCATACAGATAAAAGACCTCTGGGCAGATGGCTGACTCCAAACTACTGCTGACCAATTTTAGAAAAGAGATACTGTTCCTAATGAGAACAGAGAATTTGCATGAGTATTTTTCTCATGCAAAGTATTACTTCTAACTAGTACTCCCCAAATCATTACAATCGGATATTGGATTCCCTGTAACAAAATGGAGTTGCTAGACAATATGAGTGGTCAGCTCTTTTCTTGTGAGAGCTGGCTTTAAAAAGTACTTTATGTATTCTATTCTGAAGTTCAAACTATTTCTATTTAAATATGATTGGAGACATGTTAAACTAAAGTTTCATATCAGCCAAAAAAAGTAAGATGCATCACTTGAATTTTGCTTGTGAATTACAAACTTCTTCATTTCGGGACACATTTTCCACTGCAGTTTGCAGGCAGAACCACCAGAGAACATTAATTAGCATGTTTTTAGGATGTAGTGGATTTTAATGGCACAACTGGAAAATCGCCCACATGTCCCTAGAAAATTATAAGCAGAGATTTTCCAGCTGAAATAGAAAAGCAGATGGATAAGTATGAAACTAATGTTATTTCTTCTGGGGCCAGAATTTCAAAGTGAATATCTAATGAAGCTTCTTTTTTTTCCTTGAGCACAAGCTATACAATACAGAAATATATCAAGTATCATTTTAAAACAGGAAAGTAAAGAGGACTTGAAGTCATTTAAATGTATATTAGAAAAGAGTGAAGAGCTGGAGCTTTACTTAGAGATAAGAGTAAATAAAGTCCTTTACTCATTTTATGCATGCTGGGTTACAGCATAGTCTGACTTATATTAGAAACCAATCTTCAGTCATAGAATTCAGATCAGGATGCAGCTCTCTGGAGACTGGATTCTGGGTCATTTGTCAAGGGCAGATGATTCAGGGGGGCTGCTTATCATTTCACACCCCTTTCACAAAGTAGCAAGTAAATTATTATTTTCCCTAAATTAATTATGTGAAAGTTGTTTCTAAAGACCGGTCTGGAAAAGGTTATTTTAAAGAGTGGAAATAAAAGTTCCTCTAAATGGAAAGGTTTGTCTCTGCAAAGTCAACTTCATATGTGCAGTATTGACATTATTTCAATAAAAAACAATATCAAATGTTGTGCAATGACAACGCAGCCTACTACACTATACATTATGTTCAGCAATGACTCAAGCTTACGGGACCCAGCATCAGGACCTCTTAGACTGTTGGCTGAAAGAACACTGGCAAGGACACCAGGATAAGCATGAATATAGTACTACTGGGGGTCTTTTGACTTCCATCTGTCAAGAAAGGCAAGCAGATGTGGCTTCCCTGTAACACCTCATTGAAAGGATAACAACTCTAACAGCACAGTACCTTGCCAAAGACTGTGGTTACTGATTTGCTTATTTGGTTTCACAGAAATAATTTTGTACCTTCAGCAACAAGTTAGTGAACTTGTTCAGCCATATAATATCTACAAAATTGGTATCCTTAGAGAAGAGATTATCTATGTTCATTTAAATAAATGGTTTCAGAGAACAAAGTAGAATTAAGTCAGTAATTACTTGCCCCATGCCCAGGCTATGAACCAGAAAGGGTTGCTGAAGGGATTTCTAATTATATCTCTTTTAAATGGATTTGAAAAGGCTAAATACTAGCAATGTCAATGTCTTGATCTATCACAGAAATGACCTGTGTCTATATCTGTAACACAGCTGCAGTAATGGGGCAGTAAATATTTGTAATAGCGATATTACAACTCTGTTCCTAGATTCTTAGTATGTCAAAATCTGAGGTGATTGAGGTTGCATATGATAGTAGCAGTGTGTTTCATATTTCAATATATTTGACTGAGTTTATGGTAAACTATTAGGCTTGTCCTTGCATTAAACATTGAAGTTTTAGGAATAAAATGCTATCTCTCTGTTCCAAAAATGTTCACATTTAGTTCTCCTACTGACTCAAATACATACGACATAATTCAGTAATAATTAAATTAAATTAACCTATGCAAAGCATAGGCTAAATTACTTTTGATAATTGAATTGGCTTATTCATAGGTCATTTCTTATCTCTAGAGAATACTATAGCCTTCTGTATAGATCTTAATGTCTATATTTATCACAGAAAACATCTCATTTTTAAATCAGGAGCTGAACTGAAAATAGTTGAAAATAGGGGAAAGCGTTAGATATGCTCACCTCATTTTCACTCTTGGACCGTTGCTGGAAAAGACCTTTAGGATCATCAACTCCAACAAGCAACCTAGCCCGACCACCAGTAAACTATGTCCTCAAGTGCCATATTCACATGTTTTTTTGAACACTTCCAGGCATGGGCACTCTATCACTTCCCTGGCTAGACTGTTCCAATGGTTTGTGAAATGTTTTCCTAATATCTAAACTAACCTTGTTCTGGTGCAACTTGAGGCCATTTCCTCTTGTCATGTCACTTGTTACTCGGGAGAAGACGCTAATGCCTACCTGGCTATCACCTTCTTTCAGGCAGTTGTAGAGAGCGATAAGGTCTTCCCACAGTCTCCTTTTCTCCAGGGTAAGCAATCTCAGCTCTCTCCATCACTCCTCATAGCACTTGTGCTCCAGATCCTTCACCAGCTTTTTTGTCCTTCTCTGGACATGCTCTAAGGCCTCGATGTCCTTCTTGTAGTGAGGGGCCCAAAACTGAATACCATACTCAAGATGCAGTCTCATCAGTGCCAAGCAAGAGGGAATGATCACTTCCCTAGTCCTGCTGGCCACACATTATGATTATAGTCAGGAACAATATCCTGATGTAGATGGACCTTTAGATCTCTTCATCCGTTTCACAATTTGTTTTTACATAAACACCAACTGTTCAAAAAGAGCCTATGTATGGTGGAACATCACTGTGGTATTGAGACTTTAAATATCTCCTGTTTCCTTTCTGTTTTCAGTTAAAACAAATGTGTTTCATTAGGTAACTGTTGCTTTAAATATTACTTTATATATTCCTTTTCTAAATTTTAATTTCGAGCACCAGAAGTTCAAAGATGTTGTATTCAGGGAGGTTTCAAGACAGAAGTGAAGGATTTGACCTGAGTCTTCTGTTAAATGATGGTGATCAATGTGGTGAAACATTGTCCTCTTCATTCAAAATAGCAGTGATTCTATTTCTAGTAAGGAGAGAAAGATGATGTGCACAGTAGGACCCCTGATTTCCTTTGATCCAATCTCATCCCTCTAATTCTAAGAGATGGAGTTCTGTATTAAAGAATAAATAGGAAAAGTTTCCCGACTAATTAACAAAAACACTCATAATCTGAAAGAACATAACTTGTTTATAACAGTAATTGATCCTCAGTAGAAGAAACTGAAATTATTCCACAATTAAAACAGAGTAATTTGCACCTCTTTTTTAAAACTTGTAGCTTTTGCTGTTTGGCTTGTGCAACTGATGGCTCATTAGTGTTTCATTAGAAGGAAACGGTACATGAATTCTGATTATTATAGGACAAATTTATGTTATCTCTGGTCTTAACATGCTTTCTCTTTTTCTCCCATATATATATATAATCATTGTCTTATCAAGCAGTATCACTTGTAAAAGTTTCTATGTTAACGGCAACTTCTTTATTCTCATTTTCACAGTTCCTTTTGCAATGCATGACTTATATTATTGTTAGTGGAAATTTAATGCAAGCTAAGACAATGACAGAAACAGGAAGTGTCACTAATAGGAGCTATCAGAAAAGGCAAATAAGAGCAAACAGAAAAGAAATATAAATGCATGCACTCTTAGCTCAGTGTTCAAGTGTTAAGACTACTAAGGAAGGAAGAGAATTTAAACTTATACAGCAAACAACTAATTAGAAAGATCCAGACTGATGTAAGTTGTCATGGTGATCTGCCACTCTTTGCAGATAAGCCCCTGACTGCTCGGCAGACTAGAGTACAGGCAGTAGTAAATCTCACTGTTGTGTATAAAAGGCTCTCTCAAATATAGGGAGATGTCTTCACTGAGTTTTGATGGAAGTTCTCTCTCTTTTGTCAATGAAATATCCTCTCTGGTATGTCAGTCTTCCCTTTTATATAATATGTGGGTCTTTGATCATGTATCACTATGCCATGGGAGAGAGTAAACTTAACCTCCTTTTTTTACTCTTAAGGACATAGCAGGCACCAGTGTTAGAAAGTGATAATCTCTCCTTTTTTAGGGAAGAGATAATGCTGTTTCTGACTTAGTGTTGGGATAAGCCATTGCAGAATTCCTGGCTTTGCTTCTAGTGGCCTCTATGCCCTACTGATGACAAGAACTAACAGAACTTCCAGCGAAATGGAAAAGAAAGTAGCACATTTCTTTCTAACTTTTTCAGAGTGTATGGGACATGATAAATGTAAGAAAACTGTATGAATGCGCTTCAAGATCTTAGAGATATAGTGTTCCTGTGCCAAAACATTATTCAAATGTGATGAAAATTGTCTCCAAAGATGTTGCAGGTGGTTGAGAGACTGATAGCCCTATTCACAACACTTCAAACTCTCTCCCAAATACAGTTAAAAAATAACATGGCACTGGTTTGACAGAAATTGCTGCAGACTATACATTTGTCATTCCCATTAGTCAACAGAAACCAGGAATTATGGGTTGACACACTTCTTATTCAAGTATGTCTGAGAGACTTAGATGAGAAAATAAAAGAAACAGTCAATACTATTGATATGATTAATATAGGTTCTGGTTTGGCTGACTTTACAAGCGTGCAAGAAATTGCTTGTTGGACATTAGTGTTGTCATTGTGCAACAGGAGATTATGTCTGTTAAAAGCACTTTCAATATTAGTGAATCTGACTGTGAGGCAACATATTTGAGAAGCATTTGTGTTTACAGTGGAACTGAGTATGTGTTTTTATTGTCATGATTTGATATTTATAGAGAGCAGTTGAAGAAGGCGATCAAGCTCACTTTGTAACAGTGCCTGATGCTGTAAATATATTCTTCTTATATTAACTACAACCATGTTTTGAAAGCAACTTAAACAGATCTAAGTATGGATTCAAGTATAGCCCTGTAAAAAGCAGTCACAACTTTAAGTAGTAACTTCTGTTAACACTTAAAAAAACATTCATAGGTTCTTTGTAACAGATAACTTGTAGAGTGCTCATTTTCTATGGATTTTGTGAGCAAATTAACCTACAAAGTATGGAGGAATCACATAGAAGCAGTAAACATTAAGTAAATTCTGCATAATACAGCAGAAAGACACATTCTTGTGAATGTCAATGCTAGTAGATTTTTTTAATAATCTAATCCTTTGCAGAACAGTTATAAATGCCCAGGGCATTATAATTCCTCTTCATACTAAAAGAGAAATCAGTAACAAAAAGTTTAAATATAACTTGTTTTATTTGCATCTGTATACACATGCTGGAATACAGAACTAAGCAGTCATCACTTTCACATGTGTCAGTTTAGCATTCTTGTTGACAAAATCAGCCTTGGGATTTTATTCTGAACACAGCACAGTTTAGAGACAAGAACACATTTTACCATTAGGAAAAGTTCTGCTGCCTTAAATAAACAAAACTAGCAGGTTGAAAGATGACTTTTCTCATAGAATCTTTGATCAAAATCCTAGACTAAGAAAAATCAGCAGCGTAAATGTAGCCATGACCCAGGATGATATCCCAGATAATAGCTGTAAATATTTACAGCTCACTAGAGAAGTTGGCTTTGAGCTCTAAACTTATACATACAATTTGCAAGAATGAAAACTTGATCAGAAATAGGAATATTGGCATTTTTGTTGCTTAGCTTTTGATTAGATATCTTCACCTGAGTTTCTCACTGGCATCTTCCTTTGTAACCAGTGGAGAGAAACAGGGTCGTTCAGACATGCATGACATAAAATCAGTTCATTAATAAAATGTCTGCTGCTATAATGGATGTTTGGGATGAAATAAATTTACATTCCATTATTTCCTGTGTTTTTGTGCTTTTATATGTTAAACATTCATGATTCTCTTTGTTCCTGAAAAATATATTGGCTCATGGGGGAGTAGGACTTCTTACCCTGTGAATAGAAATTCACACCTCATTTTTACTGTCTACAAAATGTAAATTTGCATAGATGAAAGTGACTAAAGCTTTTTTTAATGGGATCCAGAGCTTCTAGTAGAATTTCTTCTACAGATTTTAAGACCAGCCTGGAAGTGAATGTAGTTGTCAAGATAAGTTTGCAACAGGACTAAAACTTGTTGCCTGCTTGCTAGAGTGAAAGAACCAGTGCAATCCTTTGCAGTGAGAGCTCGTATAGGACAATGCACAACAGTCTCACCACTGGCAGCTTGGGCAGAGCCTGTTCACCCCGTGGCTTGGCTTTCCCAGTAATACAGACTACTAGGTGAGGCAGAGTAGGACAGTTCTCTGTCCCGGCAAAAAGCACTTTGGGAGAAGGAAATAAGTTAGAGCTCTTTCAACAGAACAGAAAAACCTTGAAAGTGAAGATCACATCTGACAGATGTTATCAAGGTAAAAGAGTAACCAAAAAATGTAGCCGGGATTTGGATATTACCTCCTTAGTTACTCAGATTATGAGATTTGTCCCAGATTTTTTCTAGAATGATTCAGATCACCAGAGCAGATTAAATCCTGGTGCTGCAGAATTTCTACCTCCATGAGTTTTCAGAAAAAAACCCACTTTTTAAACATTGGTGTCAGAGAACTAAACTCTTAAAGACAAGCGTTAAGCAACACTAATGTAGGTGCTGAAACTAGACTAGGCAAAAAAGACTAGATTTGTCTGACCAAATTAGACATCTGCAATATGTATGCTTATTGCCAAAGTGTGTCTCTCAGTTCTCCTCCTTGTCAGAGAAGGAGGTTTTATAGGGTACATCACGCAGGAACAATTAAAAATAGGCCACTGAACCTCAGAGGCACCTCTTTCTTTCCATCACCTGGGAGGGAAACCAGGCATTACCCATTCATATATAGAGGCCCTTATTGTCAATGACTATGGTCAGTCAGATTAGAGGAATGTAACCCAGTGGTTAAGAGGGAGCAGAAAAGTCATTACTGCCTCTTTGTCTTGAGCTGCTGCAAACAAAACAAGCCATGGCCCAAGTCTCACATAGCTCTTTGAAGCTGCTCAGACTTACCTTTCCCCTCTCCGGCCATTCCTTGGGATGCATCTACCTAAATTTTGACTAGTTATAAACTGTAGACGTACATCTTCACACTCCCTGGTTCACTGTTTACTTCCAGGAAGAAGGTGTCAAACCGGGCAATTTTATTCCTCCAGATCTCTGTAACCCTAACAATGGAACAACTTACGCATCATTTGGTATTATTAAGAAAGGGAAAAATTTTTACCCTGAAATCATCAGATGTTATTTAAAAAGAAGAGAAAGCTGTTTTTTCTTACTATGCACATTTACTATGTGTATATTTATATTTATATATTCACATATATTTAATTTATATATGATTACATATATTAATATAATCTAAATAATTTTCTACAAATATATTAATATAATACGTTTAAATAAATATGTTATATTTATAATATATATTAAGTATATGTAGTATGCATATTTAGTATTTAATGAGCATTTAGTTCGTTAGTAAATGCTCTCATCTTGTTCAAGCATGCTTCTCAGTATTGTACTATAAATTGACAATACTAGAAATCTAATGCAAATCCAGAAGTCATTCTCTTATTCCTTAGTCATTCTCTTATTCATTTACCTTTCTTATGGCACAAAATAGCCTCAAGAGGATGTTAAAATTACAAACAGATAGGTTTTAGTGAAAAACTCCTTGCTTTTATGTATATTTCTTGTTAAAAATATGTTGGGAATACTCTTTCACAGCATAACGTGTATGTCTTTTTATGTTTCTAAATTGCATAGTGAAGATACACATATATATTCATTTGTACATAGATAATGTGTCTATACTACCTAAATATAACAAGAGAAAACACAAATTGAAAAGAACTAAATGCTCAATTAATAAAAATCAACAAGCCTCCTGAAAGGCAGGAGCATCAGGTGTTCAAAGGGAAGGGCTGAGTTTGATCGTAGCTGAGATGGAGTGTTTCCTTAAGGCTCACCTGCACATGGTTTTATACATGTGCTCCTTGAACATGCATGGGTTCTGGTGACATTTAATGCCTAAAGCTTTATTTTTCTTCTCTTTGAAGAGTTCCATGTCTTTTCTTGGTCCTTTTTATTTTATTTTTTTGTAAGAAGGATGATGAGGTCTTGTGAACGAAAGGGATGACTCTACCAGAGTAGCTGTTTGATGAATGCAGACTTTTATTTCAACTTGTACAACGTTGCTCACAGGGGCGAGGGTAAGGATTCTCAAGGGCATAAATGGGAAAAAAGCAGAAAGTTCTATTGCCTTTCATCGGGTTCTTAAGAGCCTTTGTTGACTTGTTTTCTTAAATTTAGGTAACTGTATATATAAGTAAATCATCTATAAAAAGAATACAAACCTGCAGTCTAGAGAAGAAGCTGTTTATAATGAGGTGTTTGGCAAAAAGAAGGGTATAAAGCAGCAGTGTTACAATGTCTGAGTTGAGAAGAAATAAATAAATCCCAGCCTGGAAAATCCTACAGTAGGGACATTTTTTTTTTCTAGCTTCTCAACCCATGTATTTCAAACACAAAAGGGAAGGGAGAAATACCTTGGGACTAATCAGCACGAGGACTGAATTCAATTCCTGTTATAAAGAACTTTATACAGCAGATCAGTGTAAAATAATACTCACTGCCTACCTGAGCTGGTACTAATTATTGTTTACATACAATTTAGATAATTTGAAAGTGTGTAGACATCGTCTTGCAGAATGTGGCAGGTTTTGGTTTTGATTTTGATATGTTCTGATATTTAATTTTCAATAGTGAAGCATTTGGAAAAAAAAAAAATAGAGGAAACCATGCCAGACGGTAGAAATAGATATCTTTTTCAACGTGAATTTTGGAAAGGCACTGTCATTTGCTTTATGAGACCTTGGCATTTCCTCAAATTAAAAATCCTACATTTTGACATTACTCGAATCAGATATACCAAAATACTCTCAGGGGGATGCAAGGTGTGGACTGAGGGGGACCCCTTCCAAACAAAGTAATTGGAAAAATAGTTTTAAAAAGCGCCTTTCAGTACTGTCCTGAAAGAAAACCGCAGCTTCTTTTAAAGGAAAAAATGAAAACCAGGAAAAAAAAAATTCCCTCCCCACCTCCTTTCAAAAGGAATGTAGTCTATAGTCATTTGCAAGAAAAAAATGTAAATTCACATAGGGTTACCTGTAAGACAACAGAAACAAAAGAATTTATGTAAAACATATGCATTATCTTTGCAATTAATTTTGCATATAATTTGTTTCCCTCACGTGTAGACCTTCAACATTTCATATGGGAAAAAATGGAAGCTCATTAGCATTAGTGGGCCATTTACATACTTCATGCTTTTTAGCTTTAAGCCACCCAGTCTCAGAGATTTTATTTATTATGAATATTTATATTATTCCACACCATGATAACCACATTTTATCACAGTACATCCTTCAAACAAAAGGGTAGATTATAAGATTTTTTTCCCCACACATTTTTAGTAAGCACTTTTCAAACAACTCCTATTATAAAACACTTCTTTATGTGGCATATAAGCTGTAAAATAATATTCACTGCATACCTGCATTTGTACTAAATATTCTTTATGTAGCATCTAGATAATTTAAAAATATAGGGACATCATCTTGCCGTTCCATGAGGCAGTCAAATTCACCACTTCTCTATATTTTGTCTCATTTTAATCTGTAGCTGTAGGCCTTCCTATTAGCAGCTTTCCCCTCTTTGTTTGAGCCTTATTTTATTTTATTAGTAGCTTTCCCTCCTTTCTTTCAGCATGGTTTTATTTTACTTTATTTTTTTCTCTTTTCCATCCAATTTTGCATTATGGAGAAAGAAGTCTGGAAGCTTTTGCTGACATACGGTGTATAAAGAAACCGGATGGCAGGAGTAGTTGATCTCGTAGTGGTAATCATGCACAGAAATGGAAGAACTGCAGGGTGAACTTTTTGATCCATAGCATGGAGCTGTGCAATGATCAATTGCCTGTCCAAATCTGCTTCGTACTTATTATTTTTATGGAAATGTATCATCCCTGCTTCTGTTATGTATACTCAGGCTTTGCTCTGTCTCCACCCCTTGATGTTCCAACTACTTCTGTAAGATTTAATAAAATACCCTGAAAGCACAAACATGGGGCCTTTTGAATGACTGGATTTTACTCTAATTGCAGCTGGAAAATCAGAGCTCCAACTCCGTTTTCTGAGAAGCAGTATTAGAAAATGCAGATTGTGGATAGCTTAATGGAACTGGCCTACTTTCTAGAGCCATTTGTTTCAACGAGAGCCTGAGTGTAAATTCTGTACAGAACACAGACAGCTATTATGCAGTTAATTATGCACAAAGTAAACATGTACAATTGCAAACAGCAGAATGCCACCTAATAATGGATAACCTGAGATTTATGGTATGCATGCCCAATCTGTAAAGGCTTCTACTCATGAATCTAAAATGAATGGAACATTACCCAAATGATCCAGAATGAAGGATTTAACATATCGCTCTACCCTTATTGCTACTCATTCCCTGTCAGCAGATTTTTCATTTGTTTTTTATTTATTGCACATAAGCACTTCACAAATGATTTGGTCATATTTAAGAACATATGGTCTGTGCTTCTGATTACTGGTTATGCACTTTGTTACCAATTACTTGTTAAAGTAATCACTTCTTTAATTACACTGGTCAGCAGATAATGATTTTGCCTTCATTTACTTGAAGACTAAGTGCAGCAAAATAAGCTGTAATGTGAATGTCCATGGAAAAACAGGGCACATCCTTTTTGCACATATTCATTCTCTTCAAAAATTCATAACTAATTGAAAAGTAGCAAGAAACCCAACTAAACTGCTAGAGCAGCTTGTCAGTAAAAGGCAGTTGTTATTGTCTCTTTCTGCAGTTAGATTTTTAGCTTGTTCTTTTTTTTTTTTTTTTTTTAGGGGAATAAGAAACAACAAGCCCCCAGATCCTGAGACAGCTTTTGTAGCTTTTCTGTAAGGGATCTGTGACACAGGGGAAAAAATATTTTGCATGTTTGAGTAGGTTACCACATTAATGGAAATACTGCTGACATGGCTATCCAAACCTGTTTTTCCTTTGGATTATTATTAATTACATGTAATGTCCTGCTTTAATCAGCTTTTTGTTCCTTTATGCTTGCTTCCTGACTTTATTCTTTTCTTTGCTGACTGCTAGGTCCTGTTAAAAGATTTCACTGACTCAATTGCATTGTACAATCCCTTTGTCAGTGGTATTCTAGGAAAACAAAAGACAAAAGAAGTGGAAAAATTAGTTAGGAATGTGTGCATCATAAGCTTTATCTACATTGCAAAATAAACCAGATGCAGGGTTGGGCTTGAGGATGTGCTCTGTTATCATGCCTGTTATTTAAATGTTATCATGCTCTCAGTCATGGTTTTGGCACAGAATTTTCTGAAACCATGTCTGAGTAAAATTTTGGGCATAGGATGTGTCAGGGAGATCTCATGTCCCCACTCATGAGGAATATGCAGTGTAGCAATTCTGCCCTGTAAATCCTCCAATAGTACCCAGCAAGACTGTCATCCTCAAGCACTGCCATGTGCCCACACATGGGCTACACCCAGAGCCCCCAAAACATCTCCCACTTTCAGGCAGTGAAACACTGGTAGACTGCAACACAGATTTCTCAGTAGTCTAGACACGTTCAACTGCAAGAAAACATATAGAGATGATAAGCATGACTTAAGGTGACTGAGGCTCAGGGAAAGATGAATACTAAGTGCTGTGTATTGTGGATATAGCTAAGCCAAACCATTTGCCCAGAGACTGGACCCTGTCTTTGTTTTATTTAACAGCAAATATTGGGATTCCATGGAGAGAGATGGAAATGCATCATACTGTGAGATATTCTAGTCTACAGGTGGATGGATGGATATCAAATGTAATGAATAGATTTTTCTAATGTTTAGAGAAGGACAAATGATGTTTCCTTATGAAAAAACATGAGGATTAATGAAAAGTCTTTTAATTTTTTTTTTTTAATGCAGCATATTCCCCTTATACATCACTGTAATTCTACTACAAAAGAGATGCTATTATACTAATATTTCCCAGGCTGAAGTGGCAGGTGTGCTGGACCCTATAATTGTCTTCATATACATCACATCAGGAAATTCATTTGAAACAGCTAAGGAAGAACTGTGGTGATGTGAGATACATTGCTGCTGGCACACAAGCTGTCTAATTCAAAGTTAGCTTGTACAGTTCTGCCTTTGACTGCAATCCAGACATGCTTGGATACATAACACCGCTGATGTTTGAACTACTTAGGCAATGTTGGCTTTCCAAACAGTTTGTTATGACAGCCCCTACCCCTGTAGGTAGAAGGAAAGATGCCATAAAGCCACACTTTCTTTCAAGCTGTTCATTCTTATTCCACAAGATGTTATATCTGACCAAAAAAATAAAACAAAAAAAGAAAAAGCAACAAAACCCCACACACAAGAAACAAAATCAACCAAACCTCAAACCACTCAGTCATAAAATTAGTAGTAAAGGCATATTTTGTGAAATTACCAGGAGAAGGAATGAAATGGACTGGAGAACCAGTAACCACAGAAAAAAAGAAACAACTCTCAAAGTAAGCAAATAGGTGTGTCTTTCTTTGGGGCCATTAAAGGTTGTAGGTCACAACTTTGTACAGCTTTGCATCGTTCATTTTTACTACTTTGATGGTCCTGCCTTCTTTTCTTGCATTTTTGCTGAATTCATCCTGTCACCTACATTAAGGGCTTATTTCCTTACACCATGTAAAGGAGAGAGGGAAGCGCCACTTTCATCTTTAGGAGTCTTTTTTCTTTTTCCTCACTTGTTCTTCTGTAATTAAAGCTCACAATTCAGTTGTTCTTTACCAGCATTTTTTGCTTGCATAGCTCTTTAAATTTTTTTCTTTCTTTCCATTAACAATTTTATCTTTGATTAGTATTCCTTTCCTCTGGATCAGTCTGCTTTCACATCACATATCTTGTTCTTGTCATTGCAACCTGCTGTGTGAATCAGGTAAGCCTGGTAAGTTACCTTTACAGAGCAGCCTTGATTGTGTTTGCTGAGCTGTGAGGAAAACAAGAAGCGTAAAAAAACAACTCAGAAGCTTGCTTGTAAAAGAATCAGCCCCTGCTGAACCTACAGTACAGAAAAACAAAGAGAATTTTACACTTAAATTTAAAGAGACTTATTGAAGTCTCTTGCTGAGAAGAAACCATTTCATGTTGTTAGCTTGATCTTAGTAGTTTTCATCTGTCTAATGTACTGCTCCAGCAGTATGTTATACCCAATTTGCATAGAGGTAAAGGACAGCATGCTGCCCAAGGCACTGGGGAGTCAGGCCCTTAGGATTTACCAAAGAGCTGTGGAAGCACAGCAGTCACCCCAGCAAGGCTGAGACTCCATTGCAGCAGCCAGGCTGACAGGAGGGCACACAGCTGCAGAAAGCCTCTGGGGCTGGAGGGACCTCTGATCTTAAAGGCAGCTTTGCAGCTGGAGCAATTACTGCCACACATTCAACTGGATGTGAGGGAGACGGCTCCCAGCCTGAAGCCTACAAACAGGCATCCTCTGCTAATTGGGAACAGAGGAAGAGGAGATCAGAGGAGTTAATAAGTGTGAAGTCAGTACTGTGGCCAGTTAATAGCAATACTCTTTCTTGTTATGCCCATGAACGTGTTACAGAAGTATTGGCAAATCTTATCCTGCCTGTAGGGAAGTGCGTGGCTGACATAGAATAATAAAGACTCTTTTCTTTTAGCTGCTAGTTTGACGGCTGCTCAGACTAGAAATGGCAAAACTGTACCAGATGATGGTCCCTCTGATGGCAATGAATAGTCTTGAAGTATTTATTTTTTAGAAGGAGTCTGTCTCATGGAAATTCCCCTTTAGCAGTAGAATTACTTGCATTTTATCAAATCAGGCCTGGGGCATGGGTAACCTTTGTGAACGTCAAGAATGAATGTTTCTGATGGTCTTGCTGTTTCTCCCCTTTCCATCCCCTGAGAGTCCAACAGAAGTCTGCAATAAGTCTTGGACAAGGACTGAACTAGGAATGCCTTCCTGCTATGAAGAGGAGTCATCAAGCAGTGGTGGAAGAGAGAGGAAATGCATATCATGAATGAGAGGATTTAGCAACTGTCTTGACGTCCTAGAACTGCAGTAGATTTGGTGTTGGGCCAAAATATGGTCAAGTAGTAAATGTGGAAGAAGTCAGGTAATTGCTTAGCCGTGAGCCTTCTTGTACTGTAGCTTTAGTCAAATTTTGCTTTGGGGCAAGGATGTTTTCTTTTATGTGACATTGTCCCTGTGGATTCCCGGAGGTCAGCTTCGGACTAGAATGAGCAACATCATTTATTTGTTTGTAACTTCTGCTAGTTTCATCATCTGGTATGAATTATACTGCACTGAACATGTTCTGTCTTATCAAACTCTATTATCACTTTGTGCTTATCCTGTAGTTTATCACTTTGCAACTGCTTCTGTAAAAATAAGTAAAGCGAGAAAATAAAACTATTAGTGGTTTGAAAACCCTTTAAAATCTTGTTGCAGCCATTCCTGCAAACACCTGAGGCTTGTTTCAAATACAGATAACTCTAATGGTCTTTTTGTTGTCTGTATAGCTTTATGGTTCTGTAGTGCTATTTTATGACAAATCAAACATCTTTGGCTTTACCAAGCAGTACATGCCTTTTATTTTTCTTCTACTTATTTGTCTTTAGTTCTAAAGGATTATTTGTTTCTTGCATATTCCTTCTGTATTTTTTTAAAGATTAATATCATATCAAGTTCTAGATTTCCTGCCTCAATTCTTTCTTAGTTACAAGGTAGTATAATTTTTTTAACATTCTTTAGTGCTTCATATTAAATGTGTGCTTTTCATTCACACTTTGTTTCAAAATCATATCTCTGATTTTTTTTCTTCTCTCCCTCTCTTTTCCCTTTTCATTTATTTCTCAAATATGCTCTGTTTGTAGTGCAGAACGTAAGTGCTGACTACTTTCATTCTTGCTCCTGTTAGCTAACCCTGGTCAGAGCAAGTTGATTTATTTACATTTGCAGGTGTTTTTACAGGATCAAATCCTTCGCACTGTATCAGATAAGTGTCTGAACATCATGAAAATAATAAGCAGGAGAGATTTCACTCATAGCCTAAAAGTGTTAGGGAAAACTTTCAAAAGGCACTTTTGCAAACCATTACATATAACAGGTTGAAATCTTTGAAGCATCTTAAATCTGGTAGCTTTAAATTTCAGCTCTCACTTCTCATTTCACCTTTTGAAGCTTTTTTTGGCTTTCACATAGATGCTATACATCAATAAATATGTAAGTCTGACTCACTATGTAAAAAAAATATAAAACTCTTTGGTAAAATCTATGAATGAGAAGTAGTTGATCTAAGCTGATAATCAAGATGGAAACAGTAAGGATAGACCAAGGCAGCAAACCTTGTGCATGATACCAAGACAAAGGTAATAATTGAATATTTATTTATTCTCTCATTAAATTATGAAAATATTGTGCCAAGTGTGCTTCTGTTTAAAGTGTTTTGACCCTCAGCACCTCATAATCTTGTTCTGCCCTGGTGAGTTCAGAAGCGGAGCAGTTTTGAGGATTCTTGCTGAGATGGTCAGTGTACAGCACAGCTGTATTCTTATTTATCAAGAGAAAGTTGATGTTAGCCACAGACATTTTCTTACATGGCTACAGTATTACCTTGATTTTTTTCTGGAACACTGCAGAATAGAAATCAAACTATCTAAATCAAAATTTGGTAAATCTTCTGCCACATCCAGACTTCAGTTACTCTGGCAAAAACATAAAAATCCTGGGACTTATACTGATGGCATAGAGACTATGACCAGAATATAGCACCCCAGGAATGTGAATGGCAAACTGTCTACTTACAGATAAATCCTGAGGGAAGCTATAAAAACACTGTACTTAGTTCTAAAGCAAAAATGTACATTGCAGCAAAGTAAATAAAACTGGATAACTCTGAATCTATATTAATCAATCAACATTAATTGTTACTAGTTCCTTCTGTCTAAAAGGACTTTGATAGAAATCTTGGGTTCTATGACTCCTTAGTTGAAGTGGAACACATGGTGCATAGAGATAAAAATGAGGAGAACCCTTATATATCTTGTGATTTTCCAGGTAAAATTATGTTTGAACAAAGACATAACTTTACTAGCTTTGAATCACAAGAAACAAATTGATTTACTCTTGCAGTTCAAGAAGGTGAATCTGTTGCTATTTTACAATAAGCTTTCTGTTTTCTTGGAGGCTTTTTAGTTTGTATTTTTAAATAACTTTTAGAATTTGAATCTCCTTGATCAGACTCCCTTTCCAAAACCAGTATCACAGGGGTCTAAATATTGTGAAGGCTTTTTTTACTAGAGATCTTGATATGCACAGCCAGATTTGATTTCGGGTTTGAAATATATGAAACATGGACAAAGTGACAAGTCACTGGAAGTATGAAAGCAGCTGTAATCTTAATAAAGGCAAAAGGAGATTGAAAGAATTTTCTTAGGAACATTAGTGCTTATGCCAGACAAAATACTCTTAGAATGAGCATTTCTACACTGTAAGAGGACATCAATTTTGTTTTCATAGCAAGACATGAGGAGTTAGTAAATAACAAGATTTATACACAGATTTCCTGAGTACTGAGTTGGACAATCACATTATTGATTGGCCACCATGATGGCACTAAACCTGAACCTCCTTAATGTCATCCTCTGTAATCATCTCTTGATTAGACACTCTGAAGCGCCATAGCCAGGATCAGGTAGCAGAAGAGAGCTCTGATTGAGTAAATCAGTTTGGAAAGGGTCCCTGGAGAAGAGTTTCATTTTCCAGGCCAGAATTATCATCTCTGTGCCTTTGAATCTATACTAATAACATAATGGGGGAGAAAAAAATGTTTCTCATGATGAAATAAAACATCTTTTTCCTCCCTTTCCTCTGGGTTAAGTTTATCAAATTATGAGCTGAGTATTACACAGCTCTTTTGCAGTGAGCAAAATGGACTGATACTAGATAGATGTTTTTAATTCTTATGTTATCTGCTGTAGGACTGTTGACATATGTAATTATTTAGCATCATATTTGAAAATGCTTTCAAAACTCTTGATAACATAACATAATTAGTGTCCCTTTACAGAAAAGTAAATCCCATGCCAACATCACACAACTGAAACTAATAATATCATGGTAACTGATCTTAACAGATTCTGTTTGTGGCTGGAGCCGTAAATCGATGATATCCCAGTCTGTGATGCTCCTCTGGAGAAAATAAAAACCAAAACAGACAACAAAACAAAATCCCTCTAACATTTACTTCAGCAAACTAAATTTTATATTAAGCTGTTGATGGCAGTCAAGAAAGCTGACAATTTTATTTTGTTTGGGCTACATTATACCACTGTTATTCTCTAATGCTTGAAAGAGTGTACACTCAGTAAACTGGGATAAATGCAGTGGGAGTCCTTGCAGGCTGAGGCTGGTATCACAGGTGCAGTGGCACTGGTTTCATCCCATCAGTACACTGACGCACGTAATGTCACTCTTTGAAAGGTTAAAAGGGGTAGAACATCAGGGCAGTTGCCCCTGGAGTCTCCCTGTTTAATAGGGCAAAGTGGGAAGCTCTGGGCTGTGTCTTCAGATTCCGTTGGTAAAACCTATTATTAAAAATCCTAAAAAAAGTAGATACTTGAAAAATAATATAAGTACCTACAGCCGTGTATCTGATCTTTCCCTAAAAGTTCATGATTCCTGCAATACTTTGCATGGTACTTGACATTATTTTCCCGTGTCTTTCCAGAATTGTCCCTATATTTGTATAGTCCATAATGTGTTTTACAAAGCTGCTTTTTAGGGTTTTTTTAGTTGTTTAGTTGTTTTTATTTTTAATATTAAGTGATCTCTTCCATAGATCTCCTTAAAATCCTGACTTATAAATTGTGTTTTGAGTTTATTTCCTGGCTGGAAAGAGGCTGTATAATGCTGTATTGATATTTCTACACAGGAATGGAATAAACTCTAGCAGGTATTGTTAGCAATGGGCTTGGCAGATCTATAAAGAATGCAATCATGGTTACCAAGCACAGAAGTAAAGTCTTAGTATGAAGTTAAAAGTATCAATGCAACTAGGGAACATCCATAGGAGGTACCCAAGGTCCCTCTCCCTGAACATGGAGTATGTATGGAGTCTGGTACTTCAGAATATCAGGCAAAGGATGATCTGCATTGACCTGTTGGGAACTGCATCCAAAAAAGTTGGAAATGGGCATGCCTAGTGGTTGCTAACTGAACCCATGCTTTTCAACCACATGAAAATTCAGTCAGCTCAGAACAGTTTCTAATAGGTGGTCACACCCAATACTCTCTGTTTCTTAATCAGCACAATGATAATCTATTTTTCATTGAGTAAGGTGCTACTCCCTCTCACTTTGCAATGTGTTGGCATTGCTAATTTAGGCTCTATCGATGGATGAGGAAAAGCAGGAGATAGTCTGATTTTTATCTGCTGGAAATTCTGGGATAGGAACATTCTGTGAAACTGTTTGAGTCATTACTATGCTTGTCTGTTCATTTCTGCTTGTTGTTTTGGTGCCAAAGCAATTTGAACTGTGATTGTGTCCGCAGCAGCACTGTTTAAAAACAGGTGTGAGAATTGTCTGTAGCCAGTTAGTATGTGAATCCTCTGTGGCCAAGGAATTCTATAGACACCCTGTTCCTATGTATAAGATGTACTGGCATACTGAACTCTGCTTTTGCCATACGCACTATGTTTATCAGCAAAAGTTTCATGGTTAAGCGTTCAAAAATTTTTCTCTAGGTATTTCATGGTTTCTTAACACAGACACAGACACGCACAAATCCCCTACAAGGATTTTAAAAAAGTCCAAACATACCATAGACATGAAAATTTTCTGACCTCAAAGGTACTCTTGGAGTCTTTATAAGCAGAAAATGCAATTATAGACCCTGAATCCAGGTTTTATATCTGTACCTCTTCAGAATGTAACATTAAATCATAAGGTGAAAATGATAGCCTGAAGATCACACCTGATCTATTTAATGTCTCCATACAGCCCATTGCTGCTGGCAGGGGGAATGGCTGACCAGAAAACTCCCCAAACACCAGGGCTGAGGAAAATCCTGCAAAAAATTACTGATACCCCATTACACCCCAACAGGGACAGAATCGATATCTGCTGTCTTCTTATTTTACATATAGGAGACCAAAAAATTGTTAATTTAGTATCACTGTACCAAGGCATTTAACTTCTGTGAGAGAGAGCTGCTGGTGAATGTAGGGAATGTCGTTGGGGAGCCGCCCAGGCAGGCTGTGGGTTTGGTTACAGCAGGAGTAGTGTGGTCTGTGGCAAAGACTGCACAGTACCCGTAAAACTTCTCTGGAGGGTGATTTCAGTAAAAAGGAAAGGTTTACAGGCAGTGAGAAGAGAGACAGGCAATTTGCTTAGGAATATCTAGCAGGAAAACATATCTTAGTTTTCTCCTACTGTGTGTGAGTTGTGATGAGATGAAATCAAATACTGCAATTTCTTGGGTTTTTTTGTAAGAAGAGTGTGGAAGGGAGGGAGAAGAAGTAGCTATTGAAAAATATGCAAGATATGAAAAAATATACGTAAAGTAAGCAGATTTATTGAAAAGTAAGCTGGTTTAGTGAAAGAAAAGAATTAACCTATGATCAGAATGAATTATCTGAAAAAATCACATTTGCTTCTACAGATGTTTAATCCTCATATTGCCTACAAAACTCTCAAGACTATTCAATCTTAGTCAAATGTAATACTATCTTTGGATAAGAACTGTTGACAGCATTTTGGAAGAAAAATATTAACACTAATATTAACTCTGTGCTTAATATTATGGATGAATAACAACTATTGAAATATGAAAATACGCTGTAGTGGGAATTTTTCAAAGTGATATAGAATTGTATTTTGTATCATGTAAAAATGTAGAAAGAACTACCAAAAAATGATATAATACAGTATGAGGACACTAGCACATTTATGATGCTCCATATAAGGCTTTCCAGGTGGTGATGCTAAAACCAACATTAATTTGTCACTGGTTGCTAGATTTATTCTGGCTTCATAGATATAGAAAACAGACATCTGTTTAAAATAATTGCTGTACACAGACAGCAAGCTATTAAGCTACTCACAGTGAGTTGGACCCCATTGGTACTAAATGCACAGGAATCTATAGTGCTGCTAAATTATTTTTATGTTACTTTTGACCTAAAACCTTTTTTTCTAATGAGGAGTACTTAATTCATATTGAAATAGCCATAAGCTCACTCCTTATGATTACATAAGAAAGAGACAAATTCCTTAAATGCCTTGATTTTCGGCAACACACACTTGACTTGTACCAAAGTGAATTCCAAGGTGTTTCTGAGTTTTTCTGCAGTTTGTAATAAATACTCAAATTAATCTTGTCTAAGAGTTTTGCAGAAGTTATGTGCCTCTGGCTCCCTGAAGAAGCAACTTGAGGCATGCTCTGTCATTATGCAACAAATATGGAAAATATGACACAACTGCACGTTGCATAATGGAAAGGGGACAGTATAAATCTGTTTAAATAAACTGATGTTTATTTTTTTGGATGAGCAAAAACCAAACTTGAGATTCCTGTAAAGTCTATGTGGAAAAGTAATATGTTTCCATTTTGTAATTATATGATTTCAAATTTTTTTTTCATTTGTCTCTTACCCTTTCTGCTTCTCAATCACTGTTTTTTTTAAATTTTGTTTCTCCACTTTGCTATTGATGGAGGCAGTTAGAAAAAAAGACAGTAAAGCAGGGATGATTCGAAGAAACTTAAAACTAAAAAAGAAGAGGAAAGGAAATAAATAAGAAATGGGCTCAATTTTCCCAAGATAAAACACAACAAGGGAGGAAAAAAAAATTTTTCGCTTCTCAGCGAAAACTACTTGTGACTCCTGTTTTGCCTAAGCAATGTCAAGCTGCTGAAGCACGGAGCCATCAAATGTCCTCAGCCCTAGAGCAAACTCACTGAAAAGAAGGAAGAAAATGCTACAAAGAAGGTCTCATCAATGAAAACCTAGACAGAGTACTCAATCTGATATTTTTCTTTTAGTTTCTTGCAATAGTTCCACTCTCCTCTATAGATTTGCTTGAAAGCACTAAAATAAGTAAATATTCATACTCTTACTTTAAAGCCATTGAGAGTGAAGAGATATGCACATTGGACCTAAACATCTGGAAAGAAACATAAAATCCAGCAACTGTGGAGCCAGGGTGACTCAATTACATCATAATCTCATAGTCATCATGCTCTGCAGAGCAGACTGTTATGTACAAGTGGGGCTGTAATGTTGTCAGTCACCTCCTGTGCTGTAGGAAGCACTGAAGCTTCCTCCTTTCCCTGAAATACTGAAACACAGTAAAGGGTAACTACACAGGACCGGGTGTATTAGGAGACATCAAACAGATCTGTACTGTATTGTACTAGTAATGAAGTAATTACTAGGATATGGGCACTATACCAGTTGCATATGGCTATAAATAGGCTAGATGTGAAATTTTGTTTTACTTCTGCATTTTAAAATATTTTGTGTACCTGCTGCTTTAGCTTCAGTACTGCATGGTGGGTTTTTGCATGAGATATCTTACCCCTGCTTCCCTTTATTGAAGAATGGATAGATAAAGAAAGTGGATGAAGCTATTCCACTTGAAATTGAAATCTATAGTACAGAAATATTAGTATGTGCAGCTAGTATAAATCCGTGTCTCTGTCCTGTAGTATGAAAAAAGCAGTCTGCTTCCCAAATCCCTGCACCTTAACTCAGCTAGCTAGGAATTTAACAGAGATTGCTTAGCTGTGTGTATGTGTTTGAGACTGTCATTTAATAATTAGAACTATTTACTGCAGCTCATGGGACATGGTGTGTTTTAAAGTCCTCATAAATTTTATCTTTGCAAGCACTTGTTTTCAAATGACCCTGAAAGCATGATAATCTTTATAGTCAATGTATGTATAAAATGTAAAGTTTAAATGTATTCTACTTCAACTACAGTAAAATCCATTTATTTTGCTGCTTGGCATGGAGGGAAAAAAGAGCAGATTTAAAAAAATTCTTTGTTTTTCTGAAGGATTTTACCCAAATTTATCAGAATAGAGAGCAACAAAAGGAAGATATGTTGCAAATAAAAATTAAATATAATATTTAAGAGGAAATGTCAAATAATACCCAAATTTTTCAGGAATTAATAAAATCTTCTGGTAATGGTTTCCATTCATAAATATTCAGGACAGCAACTGTCTACTCTTCACTTTTCACTTCTTTATCTTTTCTTCACTCTTATATTCACGACCTAAGGGTATTACAACGCTGCTGATCTGGGTGATTTTTCTTACCATAATCTAAGGGTATTGTGTATGTCTAACTGGTACAAACCAGCACTCCTACCAAAAAAGCAACTTCAGCCACAACAGGGACTTGTCCTTAATCCCCTGCTGCAGACAGTGGAGAAGTCACTGAGAAGACTATGCTGGGACTAAAACTCTGGGGAGAACAAGGGAAAGGAAAGCTCCACCTAAATTACTGTCATGGCACGTGGTACTCCTCAGGGAGCATATATAAAAGAGTGTGGGTGGGTGGGCAGAATCAGGAAAAGCAGATGAGAGAGGTAGGGAAGTCTCTGTTCTCATTGGTGTGTGCTTGCACAGGGTAGCTGCAGGCAGTGTGGGTAAAAGAGAAATTTTGAGGCATAATTTCATAATGAGAATCAAATTTTGGTATGTATTGAATAAGAAAATTCTTCTTAATATTTTAATAAATATCATGGATCTGACTAATTACCTGTGTAATAATAACCTATTAGAAATACACAGTGCAATCAAAACAATTCTAAGAGGAATGTAGGAGTAGTTAAAGATGGAATCACCTGGAAAGTATCTGAAACACAGTGGAGGAGCTATTGTAGGATACTTTCTGCTTGACAGCTGTACAGCTGGTCTTTTAGTATATAGTCTTTCCATGCCAAATATGCAGAATTACAGATAATATTAAATTAGGCATGCCAGACTAAATAATAGGAATAAATTACAGAAGATAAGTCTGAAATTCAGACGGGTTGTTCTACAGAGACGTGTAGGGTAACTAGCATAATTAGATCAACCTGGTACACTTAGCCTGGCTATGATGAGAAAGCCTCATGCATATTCCAAGGAATGATCATTGCGTTCTTAGAGGAAATGTGTGCTTTAGCAATTGGTTGTTTTGATGCTCTGTGGTGTGTTTTATACTCTCCAGGTGAACAGGTAGCATTCTGTCCTGGAGAATCCATTTTCTGAGTCATTAATCAGCCAGAGTCTTTGGCTCCTGGAGAGTCTCAGCTCTGCTGCTTGTCTTGTCTTCCACAGAGCTGGAAAACAGATGGAACTCTAGTCAGGGAGTCTGTGCAGGTGGGGGTCCCACCCTTGAGACAAGGGAAGAACCCTCGACCTGTCACTTGAAAAGAGGAAAAAAGCACTGCAAACATAAATCCCACCTGGCAGCATGGAAAAGTACTTGTACTCTGACACACTGTGCATGTCACATTTTCTGTGCTTAAGGGAGGAAAGTTTTGACAATTTGAGAAACTGCACTAGTAAATATGCGTACTAATAAACCAGGTTCGCCAGCTCAAGAGCATGAGAGAATTGTCAAAAATGGGAAGAAACCCTCTAGATACTGGGAGAAACCTGCCTCTCCAGAATGTAGGCCACCACGTCATACACGGGCCATTGCCACTGCCAGACAACCAAGAGCATTATAGCCTGCAGTCAGTATGCAGTGAAAGGAAGCAGAATGTTATATCTTTCTATTATCTTGCATGTTGTGTTATAGACAGGCTGTTCACTGGCCTCCCTCCACCCTGGATATACTCAAATGGCAGTGAGTGCTTTGGCAGAGAATGCACTGACTGCTGTCTAGCAGACACTATCCAGTGAGCTATTTTTGTTATCTGCTAAAACTACAGCTTGGAAATAAGTGCTGTTGAGACATTCTGATGTTTGAAAATACTCCAGGAACTGGTTCCATGGCTGTAAATCAAGAATTATAATGTCATCATAATACCAAAAAACTTTTATTCAGTCCCAAATGTGAAGATTTTATGTTCAGCTGACATGAATACAATACAAACCAGAGGGGGACATGAACTCTTTGATAGTTTTCCCATGTATGATGCTAATATTTCACCACTGAAATTCGGTTTCTGAATTTTTGTTTCACTTACATTTGCGTGAAAATTCCCACCTGTCCACAGTACTTGAAATGGCTGTTTCCTGGAAGACAGAAAAAGGATATGAATTCTTGATTCTACTTTAGCTTAAAATTTCTTAAAAATTGACCCATTTAAAAAAAAAGCTTCTTATGTTGGGTTCCTTGGATTTTTTTGTCTATGGCTCATTTTATATATCTGCATGTGAGAAACTAGTTTGCTTAACTCTGAAAGTTGGCAGAGAAATAAGGAGAGAGAAAGCTCTTTAGTCTGAGCTCTCACATGCCCAGATACTTGGAATTTTAGTGGCAAGCTCCTGACCTGAGACTTGAAGGACATGTATTCTGCTCCATCACATAACTCCCCTCTGGATTTACAACCAGGTTTCCAACATGATTCTCTTATGCAAGTCAGAAATGTAAATTGTCAGAGTGTAAACAACTTAGCTAATGCAGTACCAAATGGAACCATTAAATTTCACATGTATGGCATTCAGCTGAAGTCCACAGTCCAGAGATGAACAGTGTATCCCAGAGATGAATACTGACTCTTAAACAGAGTACTGAAAAAGGATAGCAGGTAGATTATGGCACCAGCTTGTGCACATGTACGCATCTCTGCACCATTTTGCGTGTTGGGTGTGAATTTTAAGAGATGTTTATTGAAGCACATCCTCCTCCAGGATGAAGGCATCTTATTGAGCCCTGCCAGTGAGCTGTGCCTCGCCTGTCAGCACTAACAGTGTGGCTGGGATCTGACCTCACTTCAGCCTACTCCAGCCTTAACTGCCAGACCGCAAAGAGGCCTTCTTGGGATCATGCTTCCAATTATTCCCTCTTTACCAAAGCGCTAAAGTGTCTTTGGGCCAGGTGGTGACAGAGCAGAATGGTAAGGAAGTACCAAAGGCTCACTTTCAGGAAATCACTTGCTGTAAGTTTGTTCCAGGATAGTTTACATATTTAAAGCAGGATCTCCAGAGGGATGGGAATCCTAGGCTTTTCTTTCTCGTTGAATGCTTTCACCTGCCCTGATCTGCTGAGCAGTCACATGTCCTTTGGTTCGCAGATGATTTGGCTTGGATATGTGAACTGTCTCCAGAAAGGTAGTTTCTACAGGTGTTTTTGAAGGTTGGCATCCTGAACCTAAAGGGATCATTCATTAATTTCCTCCCCCACTTCATGCACACATAATACACACACTTTCACTCTCCCTATCAAAGCAGCCCTTATAGCCTCAGAATGCCTGACAAAGGATTTAAAATGAAGCAGCAGTCACCCCAAGCCATGAACTGTTCTTTTAGAAACCTCACAGAACTGAACTTATGGTATACAGATGGCAAAGTCATGGTTTATAGAACTCAGTTGTGCTGATGTGTGAAGCAGTTCTCAAATAGCTCAGCTGGCAGGAGTGGGTGCTTCAGCCATTCACAAAACAGCAACCAAAGTACTTAAACTTTATAGCTATGCTTAAATTACTCATATGAGCAGAGCCAGAGCAGAGGAATGGTATTTGCTCATCCTTGATGTTGGAAGAATTCCTGCTAGAGCTTTGGCCCGAGAATTTGTCAGCATGCCACTAATTTCCAAGTGCTGCTCGGGAGCTCAGCACACAATCTGTGGAGCATTCCCATGAGTGTCTTGAATGTGGCCACCCTGCCTGAGAGGCCCAGGGAGCTTCAAACCATGGACACTACTCTTTTGTGACAGCCAGTCTCAGGGTCCTGGGCACATTTTGTTTCTAAGTCTGGTTTACTCATCTCTACTGTCCTGATCTGAATGGAAACAAAGAAGTAGGGGAGTTTTAGACCCCAAATATAAGCCCTTCTACTTTACCTAAGACTTAATTTTGATGTCTTCAGATTTTTTTTTTGTAAATTACAATTCTTTCAGTAGGCTCAGGTAAGTTGAGTCAACCAGGGTACCTACTTGTTTCAATATACAGGACAAACAATACTGTATCTTGCCTCTTTTTGGGCCTCTTCTGGGTCTAAATAAGAGAGTGCTTAAATCATTAAACCTATTTTTTTTCTATCTGCACAGAATGAATTGCAAGACTGAAGTCCTAGTATTCCCTTTGTTCCCGCCCTGTAACACAATTCCAGATGAACCCAGCTGTTGAATATTTACCAGAAGAATTTGTCAAAGAAAAAAAATAATGAAGAAAGAAATGAGGGGAAAAATTGAACTAGAACATAGTTTAAAATGTGTCTAATCATGTCACTAAGGTTTATTACTCCTGATTGTAGGGACACCTTCTCTTGGCAGGGGAAAAAATTCTATTTATCAAACCTCACACACAAAAAATTCCCAATGAAATTAATGAACTTATTCAATTGAAAAGAAAAAACATGAAGAAAGAGATACACAAAGCTACATTTTTTTTCCCTTCATATTCGGTCTATCACCCCTGCACAGGGAGTACTAGATGTGCCCTCTGGCTTCGGGAGTCACCCCACGTCAAATATAGCTCTTTCACTGTTTTGGTGGGGGTCTTTTTTTTTTTCCCCCCCCCGTGTAAAGGATGTGTTTGGTTTAATTTGAATGTGATCTCTGGCTACACGCATTGACCAGAACGGTACAGGTTCTTTTTATCATTTACAAGATATTTTATCTGTTATATAAAGGCCTAATTGCCTCTACATTTTCCTACCCTGAGGACTTCAGAGTAAGAATTGGAGCACAGTTTCACTGGAACCCGTAGTACAATTGCTCAAAGCCTAATGCTCACTGTCACAGACAATAGCTCCCATGAGGTGGGGCAGCAATCCCTTATAAACAACAGCCTTGTGCTCACAGTAAAAATTAATTTCAGCTCTCAGAAGAAACACATTTCAGGAAAGGCAAAAGATGTGAATTTCAATATTGGCAAATGAATTTGTATGGAGAAGTGTACTCCACCGCCCACTCTAAAATCCATTAGGAATAGATAAATGTCTGTATACAAAAAGAAAAAAAAAAGGTAGAAAAGATAAAGAAGGGAGAGGGATGTGTAGCCAAGAGACACACATGAAAAAAACATATATTAGGGAGTACAGAACGAAAAAATATACTCAATGAGTTCAGAATAGTAAAGCAATGCCTACTACTCTGCTGCTCTTTGGTTATTTGCCCTGATAAAAAAGTATGAAACTTTTGAGTGAGAATAAGCGCTTTCCACCGGCTTTATATTAAGAGGATGAGACTACTCCTTCAGATTTACTCTTGATCTGTGGCTTTCCTATTTAATCTATGGAACTTAAAAAGATGTTTATATCTGCTATTGGTGTGCTTCCATCTCCTATAATTCCTGATTTATAGACCCTGGCAAAACAAAAGTGGGCTGAATTATTGAATGCTTTATTATGACATAATGTAATGCCTTTACTATGCAGTAAATGCTTGTTTAATAGAGGATGTCCTTTATATTTCACTTGTAAAATCAAGACATCTATTTTTGAGCTTGGATTTTATGTTAGCACAGAATGTGTAAGGGTCTTTCCCTTAGTCTCTGTTGCTAGCAGAAGTATGATGCAGAATCATATTTTTCACATGCTGTAGGACATCAGAATCCTTTTAGTCCTTCAAATTTTATCGAAGGCTGTGAATCTCCAGAAAGTGGCAGAAAATTCTAGCAGAGACAGTGCCCACCTCTACTTTGCTAAAGGTGTAAAATGGTAATTGAAATTTATGTTCTCTGTGTTTTGCCTGACTTATCTTTTGAGTTGCCTATAAAGTGAAGAAAAATCTCTGTTTCTGTCAATGGCTTGGGAAAATTGGGAAGAGGAGGGAGAGGGTTAAACTGATACCAAGAAATGTTGCTTAAAGTTAATCTCCTTTTAAAATCTATGGGTATATCAGCCTGTGAAAACTTTTGCTGTCAGGTGCAGCCAGATAAAAATCATCCACAGAGGGAATTTATCATTTATTTTAGCTTGGCTGAATGATGATTCTTCGCATCACAGTTACTTTTTTTATAATGCATCTCTTCACTGTGAGAAGCAGATATTCTCCCTCTGGTATAAAACTGATAGCCAATAAATCTATTTAATATCTTGTAGTTCTATGGGACTCCAGCTGAGAATTTTGCCAATACAAATGATGCTCCAGATCACATTCTATGTTTGCTCATACTCACTGGAACATCAAATTTCAGTGGCAACCATCTTTTAGTATACACACTATTGGATGAAAGCAGAAATGGAAAATATGATTCAGTGCAAATATAGTGGATCTTTTGCACAGCACTATCTCCCTGCTTATCCCATATTTTTTCTTTGTCCTCTCACTGTGAACAATGGTTACTGGTTACCATCCAACTAGGATAAGATTTTACTTTCTAAGATTATTTTAATTACATCTTTGTGGTGACTGTATTTGCAAATGTGCATTAATACACACATGCTGGCCTTAATTATTCTCTTTTTTTCATGAAAAACCCTTTTTCCCTCTGATGTAAAATTGTTTTGCAATCTGGTTTTGCAAGTGGCTTTAAGATCTCTAATACTATACGTCTCTAAATCAAAAGCTTGTTCTATAAAACGCAGCATGAAGGTACAGGGCTGGAAGCCTCTCCAGTTAAAAAAATAAAAAAAAGAAGAGAGAAAGTCAGTCTTTTAAATCATTCTAGGAGGTTAGGGAGAAATTGAAACTCACAGAATTTATTTAGCTATTGTTTTCTTTCCATTTAGAATCAGCATCAGGGAAGCAAAGATCCATCCTGTACTGTCTTTGACATGAACAAAACTGATGAAAGCACTTGTACCCTGCAATCCTTAATGCAGCAACATAAAAACAGGTTAGGATTGTGCACTGGTAGACTAGCATCTTGGAGAGATGTTTTTTTAATTAGTTTTTATTTTTTTCCTCAGCCAAAGATGTAAGTTGTGACTTTGGGTAAGCCATTTCTTAGCTCAGGTTTCTGCTTGGCAGGTTTGCATGGCAATGCTTTGGCAGAGGTGTAGGAGGTGGTGTGGGCTGTGGGTGTGGCATCTGTGAGAAGTCACAGCCAGTTCCACCTGGGTCCAAAACAGACCTGCTGCTGGCCAACACTGAGCCCATCAGTGATGTTGAGGGCACCTCTGTGGTAACATTTAGGAACGGGTAAACTCCACAGTAACTGCAAGAGAGGAATGAGAAAATGTGAGAGAAAGAGCTCTGCAGGCACTGAAGTCAATGAAGAAGGAGGAGGAGGTGCCAAAGCAGAGATTTCCCTGCAGCCCATGGTGTAGCCCATGGTGAGGCAGGAGACATCTTCTGAGTTGCCTTATACCAATTTTACTATTGCAGTGCCTGGAATTGCACTCAGCATTCACTTGTAATGGAAAAATCTCAGGCCTATGAATTATTTTAAGATCTAAAAGGAAAGAATAATTTCATATTGGAAATAAAATTTTGGCAAGATATAGTATTTTGAAGATTTCAGTTCCCCAAACATCATGCACTTCCCTTCTGCTTTTTACTTTGCAGACCAAAAAATTGCAATTTTTATACTAAAATAAGCTGTCTCCATGTTGTTGTGTGTACACTGGTCTCAAGGGCCTTAATACCTTGACAGGTCAGTGAAGCAGCTTTTAATGGGTGGCTCCTCTATGGTCAGTTCTTGATTATTTGAAGAGCTACTGTGTATGAATGGAAGGAGATTTTGTAATCTAAAGAAAAATCAAAACTCTTAATTCACAGTCAAGTTCAGGTCATCTGCTGCTTCAACTAATTTTTCTGAAATTCATCTTAAAAATGATAGAATCTCTCTTTTTTTTTATTTTTTAAAAATTTTTTTAAGGAAAATAATACAATGATTGATCGGCCAGATCATATCAGCTCTGTCAAAGAAAATGTAATCTCAGGTCAAGAACAGCACTAGAGGACAATAAAAGAAGAGACAAGATTTAGGAACAATTCAGCCTCCCCACACATATGGCACTTTCAGCTGTTTCTTTACTTTTTTTGTTTTTGTTGTTTTTAATACATCTAAAAGCTGCAGGGAACAATTATGATCATCCTGGCTGAACTGCTTCATAACCCAAACTACACCATTTCATCCAGGGACTCTTGCACATAACGTAACAGCTTGTGATTGAATTACTAGAGCATGTTGAATTGCTGAAAGTCCTTACATGGAAACAACTTGTTTGTTCTTTAGAAGTTTGCTCTCTGTTGCTCTACCAGTGTCAAGTCTGTGGTATCATAAAGGTTTTTAGCAGCAGCTTGCTCTGATCTTGCCCTTAGATTATTATGACTCTAGATGAGCTGCAAAAAAGCAAATAGGTGTTGATTAAAGCCCAGTCAGTCGTGGCTGAGCTGAGTTTTTAAAAATTTACAAAATCACTTCTTGGACTCTATTACTTACAAAAAAATAATAGTGACTATGGTCAATTAAAGTTTCTGTATCTTCTTTTTTAGGGGTGGAGGGGAAGAAGGCTCATCTGTGAGAGTGGTTTACTATGCAGGGTGCTCAAAAGACACCATGGAACAAATTTTCAGACAAGAATTGTGCCTCAGGTGAGCACCTTACAGATTATTGTCTGCAGAGCGCAGGCTATCTCTCCAGAACACACATTAGGTGTTCTCAGAGAGTGAAGAGTAAAATAAATACTTCACACAGAATGTATCTGTTTACTCAATTATTGTTTTATTTTTGCTTCTTCAGCTAGACCCATTTTCTGTAATTGCTTTTGGAGTAAACTACTGCCTAAATAGAAAAAAAATAGATATAAGTCCCTCATGATTCATTGGTAACAGCAGTTTTTCTCAACTTTTTCCCACACAAAAGTGTAACAATACAGGACCATTTTGTAATGAATTTGCAGGAAACATCTCTGTCCATTTATCAGAGATCATCTGTGCCAAACCCCGGAATATACAGCTTAAAATAAGGAGTAGTGTAACACAGTGTCATTGTAACCCTTGATAAGATTCATATTGAGTTTGGCAAGGAGTGTATCAGAAAGAAAATTTGATAGTAAGTTTAAAACTAAACTGGCCATAAAGATATATGAACTCGGTTTGAGACTGGGCCCTGTATATCAAACCCTGTGAAGTGCTGAAAACTGTCGATGTTCTGCATTTCTGAAAATGAAAATGCTAGGATTTCCAGGAAACAACATGGAAGACACCAATAGCCTTTCTGCGCAATATTGTTGTTGACAAACTCTTTCCATAGTTGAGACTATTTTGACTTTTCTTTGGCTATTAAAGAGGTATTTATTTCTGTTGTCAAAATTAAAGAGACATCCACAGACTTTTCTGTATAGTAGAGACAATTAATTAATTCTTTCCCAGTGGTTTCATTAAGCCTCTATAGCTATTCTGTGAACTCTTTTGTCTAAGAGGCTATTCTCTTATCTACAAAACCAAGACACTGATAGAAAGGTATTCTAAAGTCTGTTGGAAAGTAGACATGTACTTGAATGCATACTGAGGGTGCACATTCCTACCTGTAAACCACTATATGGATGGGATGTGACAAATAAACAAATATTTATGGATGCTATTTGTCAAAAAACATTGATTAAATCTCTCAGAAATCTACTCCAAGGATTTAATCTTTAGGATTAAATCTGTAGGATTTAAAGTGGTGCTCATTTCACCAATCTGAAGTCAGTGACAGTTAAGTCAATTATGCCGACATCTTCCATATCAATGAAAAAAGAGAGAGATGCTGGCCTAACAAAGAGTGAGGAGCTACTACCCTTCAGGTGGTCAAAAGCATGTAAACCAGACTTTATCATCTCAGTGTAAGCAGCCATTAAAATGCTATCCATTTGTGTCTAATGCACTCCACGCTGGGTACAAAATGTACCAGTGACAGCATTCACAACCTTTCCATCATTCATCATTTCAAACAGCACTCTGTGAAATGGATATGGCTCTGGTTGGAATAAGATGATTATCTCGCTGACATGGAGGACATGCAATTGTGGCTTTGAATGAGGCTTTCTTACATATCTGATATCTACTTCACCTTTTTTTTTTGACACCAGCTTCCAGTTTCTTGGTTTAGAAATCACGTTTAAATTTAAAGCAGCGTAAACGGAGAGTAACACTGATATATGCTGAATAGAAGGCATAAAAATACTGAATCTATTTTTAATTGAAAATGAGCTAATTGTTCTGGATTGGGGCCTGCTCATTTTGCAAGTAGTGCTAATTACTTTAAAAAGAGTTCTATGGAGAATAAATGCTGTGAGCTGTTTTTGGGTTTTTGCTCACCAAAAAGGGACTTTTGCACTTTGAGATCTGAATCTGCTTAATTTGTCAAGAAAATCCTTAAAAATCCATAAGATGATACTTCAATAAAGAAGATCCAGCATGTAGAAATATGTTAAGAAACTGTAATTGGATTTCTACTGTTGCTATTTTATCATCTGACATGTCATCCTATAGCAGACTTTATAGAGCAGGAGGTGAATTGATATAATTACTTTGGTTTCTTGCCATCTTTCCCATAGGTCAAGCCAATTAAAAGACGACTGAGGGAGACAGTACTCCAAACTGTAGCATATGGCACCATGGCATAAAACACACAGTAGATGGAAAACAACTCGATTGGGATTTTAGCTTTGAAATTTAATTGAATATAAACAATGTTTGCCTCTGAATCACCTTGAAATTTCCTTCCTTCGCTTATTTTCATCAAGAATCAGAGCACTATTCTCTTCTTGGGTCTTGTAGTAGCATTTTTTTTGCCTTTGAACAAGTTCTCTGCTGCAACTGTTTCACTGCTCAACATTTTACTTTGGGTTTAAGCAGAGTCAGTTGAAAGCCATAATTTATGATTTGTGATATATTTGAAAATTCTAAATTTAGGTTTACTGCAGAGAGCAACCCTTCTCTCACCCCTCTTACAAAGAAAATAAAATATGTTGTTTCCAATTTTCTTGCTGTGTAAAAACCAGTACGGTTAGCATTAAATTAATGTTGTTGTTTGGGTTGTTTGGTAGTTTGGGTTTGGGGTTTGGTTTTTTTTTGCTTCAAGTCAACTTTCACACTGCCATTCCCTATTTCACCTGAGTCTGAACTCTAAAGACAGGTAACATGATTTCCCTGAGAGCAGTCTGACAAAACCAGGTTTTCTGGGAAGTTCGTCTCAATGCTTTATCACAAGGTGTGAGTGCACAGGGTATTTCTCAGCGATGCCACTCTGTCCTCTGTGCCTTGTAAGCTACTACCAGGCTCCTTGGAACGACTTAAGCACATGCCAACAAGTACTTTACAGAGTCCCTGTGTGAGACTCAAAAGCTAGAATGGCCTAGGATAGATTCTCCTGACACAGTTTGGAAGTGTTCACCTTCTTCTGGAGGGACAACCTTGCTAGCGAGAAGAAAACTCTTGGACAGAGTATTTGGAAAAACATTCTTTAGTTTTCAGGGTTTTTCCACTCTAATTAGATTAGAGCTTTTCAGGCAAACTTTGTTCTTCTATGAATATACCTTAGCATACCCCTCATCTCAGCTGGGACATCAAGGGTTTCTATTTGATTACAAAAGAGTAATTGAATATTGAGGTCCAAATCCAAGTCCAGTGTATATGGTTGCTTATGTAAAATTTATTTCTTATTGTTTAGGGATTCTTTCAAACACAGACCTTTTGATTACTTGTGATTTTTTCCCACAGTGTAGTTCAGACAAAGCAACATTTTTTGTCTGGCAACTACTTCAAATCTAAAACCATGGTAATATAAATAGCTGCTGAGTCTGACTCTCTGTTTTCCATCAAGCTTCAGCATAGCTAATCTTTCCATAGACAATGGAAATATGCAGACAGTAAAAGTGCAGTTGTTTGCAATCAGAGTAATGTAGCTTCTTCGTAAATATAGTTATCTCGCACTACTGGAGAACAGGCAAATGAGATCAAGATCAGAATAAAACTGTTATTCCTGGATTCAAGTAATGAATAAATTAATATCTGTATATGTTATTCACTATGATCCTTGAATGTACATTGGGATACTCTCTGATGAGCATGAGAGAGCAAAGCATGTCTGCTTAATTTTTAATCTCATCTACAGGTTAGTCCTTGTAAAATAACAATTATCAAGTTAGATTCTCTGAAAGAATGAACTTGTCAAACTCACATACATTATCAGCTGTGGCAATTGATGTCAGTATGATAATGCCATGCCAGCAGTGCTTAAGCTAAGTGTTTGTCAGTTACCCCATGATAAACTCTAGCATTTGTGGGATTTCTTTCATCCCAGTTCATCAAATCACACAGGTCTGACATTCAGTATGCAGTCCTCAGGGTTTCAAATGTTCTTTTGCTCTCGATTTATGCTAACAATAGAATATTTGAAAGAATGAAGACTAAGTGTTATCTCAGTGCCTAAGTGACTCTGATTAAACAGATTCCAGAAATTGGCTGTGGACAGCTGCACTGAAGTAGGAAGTTTGGATGACTGTCCTGATTTCAGCTGCAGTAGAGTTAATTTTCTTCACAGTGGCTGGAGTGGGGCTACATTTTGGATTTGTGCAGAACACAGGGTGGATTATATAGAGATGTTTTTGTTATTGCTGAGCAGGATTTGTACAAGAACCAAGGACTTTTCTGCTTTTCATGCTGCCACGCTGGCGAGGAGGTTGCAGGTGTGTGGGAGGCTTGCAGGAGACACTTTCAGAACAGGTGAGCCCAACTGACCAAAAGGATGTTCCAGACTCTATGACATCTGCTCAGTATATGAAGTGGGGAGAAGGAGGAAGAGGGCGAACATTTGAAGTGATGGTGTTTGTCTTCCCAAATCACCGTTAAGTGTGGTGGGGCCCTGCTCTCCCGGAGATAGCTGAACACTGCCTGCCCATGGGAAGTAGGGAATTAATTCCTTGTTTTGCTTTGCTTGTGTGTGTGGCTTTTGCTCTTCCTGTTAAACTGTCTTCATCTCAGCTCCTGAATTCTCTGGCTTTTACCCATCCCATTCTCTCCCCTATCTGAATGTGAGGGAGTGAGCGAGCGGCTGCATGGGCTTGGCTGCTGGCTGGGGTTACACCATGGACAAGCAGTAAAGCTGGAAGTAAAAGGAAGCCTGAACTTCGTAGTGGTGCACAAGAGCAAGGTGAAGAGGCAAGCAACTTACTTCCCAAATTTCTTTGCTCTGAAGACAATGAAACTTCAACACGTTCTTGATATTTGGAGACCAGTCTCAGAGATCATCTTGTTTGACTTTAGAGGTTTTCAATGTGGATGGCTACATGTGGGTTCATCACCTTAGGCTCAGGCACAGGCCTTTGCAGGGTTTGATTCCTCAAGGTTTCTTTAAAAGTAAGGTAAATCACACTTTCTAGTACTTAAGTGTTTTCATCGACAACATAGACCATCGATAGCAAACAAAAAATGTGCCTGTCCCTGTTGCACATGGTTGTGAATGAGCTGATAAATCCCACTCCCTGCTCCAGACAACTTAGCAGGGACTAAGCAGAAAAAGAAAAGTATTAATATCGGCAGGGAAAGCAGAGATCTTTGCTGCAAGGGGAACAAGCAGTAATTCATAGAAATGGATCTGCAGGTCTCCTTTATTGGTACAACCACATGACAGATTATATGTAAGATTAAATGGAGACTGGGCACAATCAAGCCCTTATCAAGGGAAATGTCTTTTTTCTGAGTATGTTTTTCCATCCTATCATAAATGTACCCATTATTTCTAACCTTTGTCTCTCATTTTAGGTTGGAAAATCATAGGATTTTTGTAGGAAATTGCATTAGTAATTTTATTACTTCTTTAGACATACTTTTATATGTTAAAACCTAAATTTATTGTACTTACAGCAGTATTGCTTCCCTGGATATAAAGCAGTTTGGGAACATGGTTCTGAAAAAATATTCTATCAGATTTATCATTCTAGTGTTTTACATATCCTGGTATCTAGAGAACACTCTTTAAATACTTTTAGATAACCTTAAGTGAAAAGAAAAACAAACCCTCAGTTCAAACATATATAACAAATGGCCAGGAGCACATTATTTTCTTTGAAATAAAAGCTCTTCCCTTACTCTCTAAATCAAGCTGGAATTAATGTCTTCTGCTGTCTTTTCTTGCCTTATAACAGTCAGGAAACAATTTATTTGATACCATATGACGCAACTAAATTAGAAAACAGAAGGTCTGTGAAACATATGTTTTCCAAGGAGAATGTATTTTCTCCCATAAGTCCAGGGGGAGAAAGTATGGTGTATTATCATCACTTTTCCAAATTCCCCCCCTCTCCTTCCCTACACAAGATTCTCTCAAGGTTAATTTGAAATGGTATAAAATGCCGTGCTCGTTGAAGGAGCTGTTACCTTTTCATTTAAAAGCAGGAGCTGTGCTTCGGTGTTTTTCCCGTTCGTCGCTCGGAAGCGCCGCAAAGGCCGGCACAGCTCACACCAGAGGGCAATAGTGAGCTGTAAATATTTTCGGGCTCGCCCCTGCCTTTTCCGTGGACGCTCTTCTCAGGCACTTCCAGGCTCCTCTTTTCCCCTAACCGTAGGCGGTCCTAACACTGTAAAATCTTGCACAATAGGACAGAACGCAGTGATGAGCTTTTTCCACTGTTCTTAGATTTTGGTGTATTTATATCAGACAGATGAAATCGGTGACTTTCATGACTCCATAAAGTTACTCACCAATTAGTCTGAACCCAACCTTCAGGCTTCCCTGCAGTGCTAATACTCCTTCCTCTAAATCTGCTCTCAGTCAGCTCTTTGGAGTAATGGCGCTTGCCAGAACTGGTAATATCAAACAAGAGGGAACAAGTATATAATTTTACGTATTTTGCTTTGGAATTCTTTTAAAGCCAATTTAAACCCTCCTCTTCAGAGACCAAGGCATTACTAGATGCAAATGGTATATCTTATTTCTAGAAGTACAAGTGTGGTATAAGTGGCAGAAAAGGTGAAGAGAAGTGAGTATGGGAAAAAAAAAATCAGGAAAATATAAGAAGGCAAAATTTATATTTCTTTCTTAAAATTACATCATAGTTTTCTAAAGAAAAGATTTTTGCCTTAGAATTTCTGAGAAAACTAAGCAGCCCTTTCTGTGTTTTTAACTGTTGTGTGGCTTGAATTGAGTGACATTTCTAAATTTGAGTTTCATCTATCCCAGCTTTTTAAAAGTTTTCTGTAACTATCGGGGGACTGCAAGTAGAAACAGCCCCTTTATTCATTTGACCTTTGCCTTTTGTCATATGGATTTTTTTCTGCTTATGCTGGCTGCTGGAATTAAGCTTTTCTGTCAAAGTTAGAATAGAGGAAGAAATTTTTCCCATCCATTTTGCATGGGTGTAAATATTTAGGAAACAAGTCGCTATATACATTTTTACATAGATCTAGCATATTTTTAAGTGCTAATAAGAGGTGATCTCCATGAGAAGGGAATATATCGCTATATAGGTAGTGCTTAAGGGGTGCTTGAGATATAATTCTTGCCTAAGCTTTTCTTTGGTGTTAGTAAATGTTTAGGGTGGGGGAGATGTTTTTTGGATTTTTGGTATTGTTGGTGGGTTTTTTCCCCCATAATCAGTGGTGCTGGGGTTTTCCCCCTATAGTCAGTGGCATTGCACTTTAAAGCAGTTATTAAAGTCATCTCCAAATAGCATTGAGGCACTGTCCCCAAACACCAGAGCAGGATGCCTGAGCTGATGGTAACTACCTTCGCTATCTTCTGAATGTAAGTTTCTAGAAATGCCTGCTTAATTGTCCTTTTCTTGGATCTATTTGTGTGACCACGGTTGTTAGAGACAAACCCTCAGGTTATGAGGCTGTGGCAAGACAAGGGTCCTAGCTGCTATTTTCTCTTTTGCCTTAATTTTTTTGTGGTGGAGGACAGGAACTCAGAAGTTGTTGCTTAATTGACTTTTATATATAATAGACTGCCTTCCATTACATCGGTCTGCCCCTCAGGCCCTGCTGAAGTCCTGATTGATTTCTAATAGCTTTTAAAGTTAATACTGTAGCCTCCTGCTATTTTTCAGTGCATTTGATTCGTGTTTTTCTGCATCGGCTTCCTGACACATACCCAGATAGGGAAATAGTTTGAGTGTTTCTGATTGGGAAACACTGCAGGGAGGGAGAGAAACACCCAATATTGTTTGTTTTCATGGCTTTTAATTGGAAATGTCACAGAAAAACATTCCCACAAAGCTGCCTAGAATAAGTCATCAGTCCTGAGGACTAGGAACTAAGCCCTAAGATCTCATTAATAGGCTCAGAGGATCCAACATTTACAGCCATGTCCAGAAAAGTCTGCTTTTACTATTGCTGCTTTTCATTAATTTGTGAAACCTTTGCAAACCACCTGTGGTACAAATAAATTTCAACTATATCTCTACTTTAGACTGAAAGGATATCCCCCCTACCCCCAAGATGTCTGCCCATGTGGCCATGCAGCAGAAGCATGAGGGCCACACTGTAAATGGCAATTCACCTCCTGGTACCTGGATTCTACCCCTACCTGGCCACCTAGAGTTATAGAATCATTAATGTTGGAGCAGGCCTCTGCAATCTCTGAATCCGACCATTAACCTAATACTGCCAAATCCACCACTAGACCATGTCCCTAAACATGTTCCCAAGCACCACATCTACCTCCCACCCTGGAGAAAGTATTACCAACACACATCATGCCTGGGAGCTAACGAGTGGTGTGGAGTGGGTGTATTTATCCAGTACAGGTGAAGTTTGCTGAGTGCTGACTGTCCCAGAAAGAAGAGAGGAACAAACCAAAAAGGTCTGAGCTCAGGCTTGGTCTGACCCTGACATAGATCCAAAACAATCTGCGGATTTTGGGCTGATGAACCAGCTCTTCATACAGACTGGCACCTTCCCGGTGCTGGCGGGAGTGAGGAGCAGATGTCCGTATGGCAGCTGGCAAAGCTGCCTCAAGCTGTTCCTGGCCATGCTGATCCCAGGCTGCCCGTGGCAGTTTGTGGCCGATGCCCTGCGCTTCGGTGGGGATCACCCAGCTGCAGCCTCCTGCTCATAGTGGCTCCCTCCTGGCTCCTGCCCCATCCTGGCCTCCCTGCTGGGCCAGGACTGCCTGCTGTCCCTGGGTAGCGCTCAGCTGCCAGCTGGAGACGGTGCCAAATGAGGCAGTGGTCAGGCACAGCCTCCTGGGTAGCTCTCCCTTCAGACTGCTGCAATTACCAGTTGCCTCCACCCTGATTAGAAAAGAAAACAGCTTTCCTCGGTCTGGCCTTCAGCCTACAGTTCGTACACGCATCTTCCCTCGGCAACTGGTTTTTCTTCTGCTGATGGCACAGTCTCCAGTGAAATCTGTCTCCTAGTAATGAGAGGAAAACTCTGAAAACCTCAGCGACTCATGCCTCGCTTGGTGGATAGTTTTGCTGCTCTGTGTTTTCAAAACACAGTAAAATGATAATTATCCCTTGCTGCTCTCTTTGTAATTCTTGAAACATACTGCCTTCATTTAGGGAAAATGGCACCTGTTGAACTCAAACCATATAGCAAGTTGGTGTCAGAGCCAAGATTAGAGCTTGAGAGCTCTGGCTTTTGACCTCATACTCAGTCCATCAGGCCATTTAGCTTCCTTAGGAAGCAGAAAATTACCACTTACGAAGTATATATAATGAGATGCATCAAGATCTTCAAGAGGGGAAACGGCAAAAATCTCCAAGAAACAAAAACATCTCTCCTGTATCTGTGAAAATCAAATATCCAGGCAGTTGCACATCTGCACAAGGTTGGATCCACCCTGAAGTTGATAAATGATGTTATTGGCAGTTAGCATTTTTTAAAACAAACTGTTCATTAAGGTTTTGGCTGCATTTTCTCTGCATTTCCATGCCTGTTTTCACATATTCTTATGAAAAGTTGTGCCACAATTTTATGCAGCCATATGCAAAATACCACTGAATGACCTGGGGCCATCTGACAGGTGCCATATTTATGACAACACAACATTTTTGATAGAGATCACAAATTACAGAAAGGGAGTGCTCCAAATAGCACAAGTTGGTATTGTTCAAAACAAGGAATAGAATGCATGCTAGCCTTTTGTATACAATAGTGCAGTCTGTTAGCTTGTGTAACTTACTGAATTTTCCTGGGATTGTGATAATAGAAAAAAGAAATAACAATAAAAAACCCCCCAAACAAAAACAACAAAACCCTCCTCCTAAAGCCTCATTTTAGTGCAGCCTTATGTATGAAATTTTAAACCCACTACAGTAAGTAAACATGATTTTGAATCTTCCATGATGCACATAGATCAGTCTATTTCTGAAAACAAAGAGTAAAAGGAAAGTCAGATGAAAGCAGCAGATCACATAGGTCAGAAGCTGTTTTTCACTTTAAGCAGCTTCTTCATTTCACTGGTAGCATATTCTTCTGATAGAGAAGAATAAACTAAATTAACATGTGATAGCAAAAACCTTAAAATGCTTAATGCAAGCTGCTTGTAAAGGATTCAAGCATAAGCAGAGCAGAATTTCTAAGCCTGTACATTTACGGTCAGCAGCGTGATCTTCCTTGTGATGACAAATTAGCCTTTAAAAGTCACATGATCAAAAGCATATCACTGAAACCTGGGCAAAGGTCAACAGGCTCTGAGTGGGAATCCTGCCGTGTTCCTGAAAGCATGGGATCATTTTCTCCCACATTTTCATTGTGCTGTAGCATGGGCTGTTTCAAAGGATTATCCATTGCTGATAGGGGTGTGTGACTGTAGGTGAGTGCATTGTGTGTGATAGAAGACTTGAGTGTTGCAAACCATGGATGGATTAAACGTCAGAAGCATTCAATCTAATGCTTTTATTTTTTGAAGGCTGTGTTCTTAATCTCAGTAACAGTGGCCAGAACTCTCTCAGTTCTGCAGAGAGAAGCATTATAGACACAGGAGAAAAATAAAACAATGCAAGTGCCTTTCCCACCCTCTCTTCCCTGGAGACAGTTTTGTATCCTGGGACAGCTGAAAGGCCAAGCTTTAAGAGCATGGACATGCACTATCTTTTGTGGAATGTGCATGCGATCTTCCTATGTATCACTGAGCAGGAGAGGGATGTTTTGCTCTTTCATCCATGCATAACTTGTCACTGCTTCAATGCAAATTGCAAACATTTTTAAAGACAAATGCATGTACAATAGGATTTCCCATCCTTCAAAGTGCCTGCTGTTAATTGACCTAAGCTCACTCTTTCAATTGACAGGAATTTTCTTTTTCTGCTGTGTGAAATGTAGATGGTATGCACCACCACAGAGCACGTAGTAATTCAGAACAAATGTTTTTATAAAAATCCAAATCATTAAATCTTATTTGATTGTGTGTCTGCTTGTAACTTGACAAAGTATATGTTCACAAATTGGCTGTAATGGTTTAGGTTAAAACACAGGGCACAGATAAGGTCTTATGCATGGTTTTTCTCATTAAATTTCAGCTCTAGATGTTGGAATTTATTATTATTATTATTATTATTATTATTATTATTGTCATATATGATATGCAATCACACATGTAATTGGAGTTGTTCAGCCTGAAAAAGAGAAGTCTTAAGGGTGACATAATTGTGGCCTTCCAGTACCTGAAGGGAACCCCCCAAGACAGAAGGAGACTATTTACAAAAGCATGTAGTGACAGGACAAGAGGGAATGGATTAAAACTGAGAGACAGGTTTAGTTTCAATATTAGGAATAAATTCTTTACTTTGAGGATGGTGAGACACTGGCACAGCTTGCCAGAGAAATTGTGGATGTCCCATCCCTGGAACAGTTCAGGGCCAGGTTGGACAAGGTTTTGAGCAAGGTCTAGTAGAAGTTGTGCCTGCCCACAGCAGGAGGGCTGGAACTAGGTGGTCTTTAAAGTCCCTTCCAACCCAAACCACTCTATGATGCTATACTTATAGAAGTTACATATGTTACATATGCAACTATAGTTACATATGCATATGCGCATGTATTTCTTTGTGCTTGTGTTTTAAAACACAGAGAATTGTTGCCAAACCTGAAGTCTCAGATTCCTCTGCATGGATTTTAGTCACTGGATGCCTGTTTCCTGTGAGGTTTGTTACGTTCATGGGGTGATTCTTGGTCTATGTCCTACCACACATTAGGATGGTTTGGGTGCTATAAAAGGATACGTATTTCAGCTGCAATCTGTGCTGCCTCTTTCTCTCCACTGTCTTTTGATTGAGGGCTAAGTGGTATCATCAGGGAGGGCTGGAAGCAATGTGGTGAAACAGACATTGAAAACTGCCATTTCAGAGGAGCAAAGTCTCCAGTTCAGCAGACACTGCCCTATGTCTCCTTACCTTCCAAGATACACTTGAACACCACAAATGTGGCCATGTCATCCCCTGCTGATATGCCGAGGCTGGGATACAGCAATATCACCTCCCTGCTGCCAGCAGAATCTCTACGTTGCTTGTCTAAAACTCTTGATTTTTCTGCTAAGCGGGTGCACTGATGAAACAGCACAGATGGTGATGTTTGGATACAATGTTTCAAATTGTGTCTATTTCTTAAGAACACAGGCTTGTTGTCGCTGCCTATGATCTCTTGTTTTGATTTTTTTCCCCCAGCAATTATAACTGTCCTGTGTGGGTGTATGAACACTAAATCAGGTTCTTACTCATTGCCCCACAGAGAGAAAGTGGCCCTTCCAATTTGTGTGTTGTCACATATTGAGGAAGGACAGCAAATAAGCTTAACTCCTCTTTACCAAACATTTATTGATGATTGCCTGAGGAGAACATGATAAGAGAATCATAGAATCATAGCACACCCTGAATTGGAAGGGACCCACAAGGTTCACCAAATCCTGACTACACACAGGACAGCCTAAACATTAAGTCATATATCTAAAAGCATTGTCCAAATCATTCTGGAATACTCACAGACTTGGGCCCATGTCAACTCCTCTTGTGAGCTTGTTCCAGTGCTTGAAAACCCTCTCAGTGAAGAACTGTTTTCCAATACCCAATCTGAACTTTCCCTGACACAGCTTTCAGCCACCCTCATGCATCCTACCATCAGAAATCAAAAAGAGATCAGCAACTTCTTCTCAACTCCGCCATCATGGAGGAGGTCACCCTTCAGTCTCCTCTTCTCTAAGCTGAGAAAACTTAATGTCCTCATCTGCTTCTCATGATTCAAGCCCTCTAGTTTGTTCACCATCTTTGTTAGCTTCCTTTGGACACATTCTAATGTTTTTATATACTTTTTATATATTGAAGCTCCAAACTGTATTCAAGGTGAGGCTACACCAATGCTAAGTCTAATAGGACAATCACTATTTTTGTCTACTTAGCTATACTCTGCTTAATGCACCGCATGATATGGTTGGCACTTTTGACTGACAGGGACCATTTTTGACTCATATTGAGTTTGCCATCAACCAGAATCCCCAGATCCTTTTCTGCAGGGCTGCACTCCAGCCTTCTGTCCCCCAGTCTATATGTATATCCAGGATTACACCACCCCAGGTACTGAATCTGGCATTTGTCCTTTTAGAGTTCATACAGCCTGTGACATCTATCAAGATGTCTTCGTAAGACCTCTCTAACCTTGAGGGAATCAACTGATCCTCCTAATTAAGCACTGTTGGTGTGGATGCTGAAATGCTATTAGCAGGGAAATTTTCTCTTCTTGCATTCATTCTGTGAGAACTTTTCCTTTGCTGTGTAAGCTATGTAAACAATAGATAGGGTTTTTGTATATAGCATATCTGGTATCTTCTGACCTTGTGTACATTATATTAGGAAAAAACTTTTCTAAGTGGGTGTCTGAGATTTTGACCAATCACCCTAGGAGAAGTGTGAACACTGTTCAATTGCTTTATGGAACCAGAATATATAAATGGTATTGTAAATTTAATAAATAATTCATTCCTCGCTCTGGACTCCTGCCTCGCTGCATCTCTGAACCCCTACTTGGAAGCCCACACTGTTGGGAAACCTACTTAGTGTGCTCCCCACTCCTGCATCCACATCATTGATAGAAACCATAAAGAGAAGCAGCTATAAAACTGAGCCCTGGCAAACCCCACTACTGACTGATTGCCACCCTGATGCTTCCTCATTTGCCACAACTCTTTGACCTTGGTCCTTCAGACACTCATTTACCCATTGGATTACATATGTGTCTAGCTGTATGCTGGACATTTTGTCCAGAGAATACTGTGATAGAATCAAAATTTTAATAAAAACCCAAACAACTCCACCTGATTTTCCCTCTTCCCTTTGTCCACAGGAGAAAAGATCATATTGAAAGGAGTCTGCAGTGCACTTCTGTGCCATGTCTCTGCTTCAAGGGAGTGTATGACTTGATATACTGTTTCTGGAGTATTTTAGCACAGTGTGCAGTACAGTACACACAGAAATATATACATACACAAGAGCCTTCTGCTTCCTGCTGGCATGCCAGTCTTCTTCTGTTAAAACTTTGTAGAGACTGACTCCATTTGTTGCTGAGTTCATGCGTTCAAACTTCAGAATTACAGTGATTTCTGTGGCTTAGTAGCTTAAAGAGCAAGAGATGATCATCAGGCCTGACTAATGACAGAAGGCCAGTACAAGCACACATTGGAGTTGTGTCAGAAAAATTGGAAAGTTTATGTGGGTGTGAAAATACAACCTCTGAACTCATTGAGTCAGATCTCTCCACAATTAAACCCAGAGGGAGGTTCTGAAAATGTTCCCTTGCCACGTTTGCAAGCACAGCATATTTGTGTAACAGGGTGATGGGTTTGCAAGGCAGGGTTTTGGCAGCAAGGTGACTAGCAAGGGATGGCTTCTGTGGGAAAAAACTAGAAGTTTCCCCTATGTCTGACAGAATCAATGCCAGCTGGCTCCAAAATGACTGTGCCGCTGGCCAAGCCCTTCAGCAACGGTGCTAGTGTCTGTGGTGTAATGCATTTAAAAAGGGGGAAAAAATGGCTATGTGGCATCAGCAAGCAAAGTGATAATATGTGAGAGAAACAGCCCTGCAGACACCAAGGTCAGTGACAAAGAAGGGGAAGAGGTGCTACACACACCAGAGAAGACATTCTCCTGTGGTCTGTGGAAGGACCACAGTGAAGAAGGCTCTTCCATTGTGACTCATGGAGGTCCATGGTAGAAGATCCCACTCTGGAGCCGATGGATAGCCAGAGGAAGCTGTGATGCTGTGGGAAGCCCAAGCAGGAGTAGGTTTGATGGCAAGTATGAAGTAAACTCCAAATAGGGAAGATTTTCAGCAGCAGAGTTGTATGTATGTGTGAGTGTTTACTGAGACCGTTTGTTAGAAGAGATTAAGGGCTGCTAGGGAGGTGTGGGATACTCAGCAAAAGAAGTTGGATGGCCATTTGGCCATGATCCCTTCTCTTATTCTGATGGGAATTTCTGAAGGTATGTGACCCAGGGTCCTGGGAAAATTTTTGTGCCAAGGACTTGATGTATATTGTATATCAATCCAGATGAAGGTCAGTGATTGCTGGGCTGTTTGGATAAAAATAGAAAGGTAGAAACCCCAGATGACAAAAATGGAACTCTGAATGGGATAAAGAGTCCTCTGAGTTCAGACTTCAGTGTGACTGTCTTCCTGCCTTTGCTTAAAGTTGCTCTGGCAAGGAAAAAGATTGAATGTGAAAAAGACTAAGCAGACTGTTTGAACACTCAGCTGTTGATTGCCTGAGGAGAACAGAATCAGAGAATCACAGAATCATAGCACACTCTGAGTTGGAAGGGATCCACAAGGTTCACCCAAGTCAGTTCTTGTCCCGACTGTTACCAATGTCTCTTTTAGTAAATATTTACATCTCTGGACACACATCTCCATATCCCCTAGATGAGTGTTCTGTGAGATAGTACCATTACTCAGATTAAAGAAAGGTCATTAGCTGAAAACTCCACAGGTCAATGTATTTGTTCTTGTTTTCTTTTATTTTCTTTATGTATTTTGGAGGGCAGTAGGATTTCACTTACAATGTTCTGAGTATAATAATGTCACTGTGGACTCTATGTATCTGATATCGGCACCACTTACTAGCAAAAAACCCACTTTATCTCTACAATAATAAACTGGTAGATGGTCCCGTAGTTCTTAAATTGTAAAGAGGTACTGAAAGGGTTAAATACATCCTGAAGAGGTAGCACTATTTGCACTTCCAGAAGGTCTTCCTGATCTATCTTATTCTATACTGATGAGGTTGTCTGGTAAAGAGAGGTCAGCATTATCAGGCCCTTTTTTTGCATGGATATTGAATGATACGTGGTATTTAAGTTCCGCAGTGCACAGAGGTCAATTTGCACAGGGGACTTTCTGCTTGAAAACAACATGAGGAATGTGTACCTAGGGGGTCACAAATAATTTTTCTATGGAATAGTAATTTTTTTGTTTATGTCTCAGTTTTTTGCAGTTGCATAATATGTTGACAGAAATGTTAGAACTTTACATGGACTTAAAATATGTTTTACATTGGCTTGGCAGCTGCGATTGATCTTAAGTAATTTTATATCATTAACAAACATTGCAGGCCAAAGATAAAGATTTTTTCTTCCCTTTCACATTAGACTGCTTTGATTTTCTCTCAATGTATTCAACCTTTAGAAATGTTTATGTATCTTTAACAGGTGTCTGCAAAAAAAAAGTTTTAATAAACAACTTCTGACACAGTAACTAACGATTTCAACTTTGGTTCCTTTGTGACTCAAAAACAAGTGTTTATTTAGAAAATGCCTTCAGGAGGGATACATTTTGCGATTTATTATATGTCACAGATTAAATGATTTCTTGTTTATTCCCTTCGCTTAAAATTCATAATTAATATTTCAAAGCATGTTTAGTTTAGTAGTTACATTTGACTCTTTACTTAATTTTAACAGTAATTTAAAGTAATCTTAGTGAGACTTAGCCTTAGTACTCTCTGAGCACAACCCATAAATCAGGTTAAATATTTGAGTCAGGGAGCTTTAAAGCTGCTTCTAGATCCCAAACACTGGCAAAAATTACATTTTATCTAGGGTAGCAGTAGCTTGTCACCCTCTGATAATTAATGACACAAGAGCAACAGCTTTAAACAACCACATATCAGGAATTTTTAAAGGCATCTCCATATTAATAGCCAGAGACTTAAAATTTTAAAGGTTTTTTTTTTCTAGAAAGAATAGTATGCTTTATCTTTGCTTTATATTTTTCCAAACAGAAAACATTTTGCAGTCATTTTCCACACAAGGTTTGTGTAGTTGACTTTTTCTTCCCAGCAGTAAAATCTAGCACTTGTCTTTATTGAATTGCATCTTAGATTTTTAGGCCACTTCTCCAATTTTTCAGCATAATTCTGAATTCTAATGCCATCCTCTAATGCACTTGCTGGCTGAAAGCAACACTTTCTAGGCTGGGGTCCTCCTTCAAGCTTGTAAAAGTACTGCCTATTCTCATTCAGGTCATTAACAGAAACACGAATGGAGAGCATCTTACACCCTTTGGCTTTGTGTTCAAACAAAAACAAGCAAAGAAAATGTCATCCCACCAAATCCTCCTGTTGTACAAACTGGATATTGAGATGCAAAGCACATACTCTTCTGTGTGTGCAGTAGTCCTGGGTCATCTGCTATCCACGTCTGCATACTATTGAACTAAGCTGTGTCTGACTAGGGCCCAGCTATTGTGAGGTCTCTGTCCAAAAGGTGTAATTTTTTTCATCCATACTGACTAGTAGCCTTAAAGATAATACACAAATGCAATTTAGAAGTTAGTGTGAGCTATGGACCACATCCAACAGGCAGTTTATGGGATGTAGCTACCTCTTTTGGTGGTGATATTTTCTCCGTATGTATTGCTAGTCATGCCACGTCACTTACCTGTGGGGTTACTGTCAGAGCGCTGGTCTTTAAGCCTTTATACTTGCTAGCTCTTTTCAAAAATAAAGTGCTAGGTTCCAGATGGGGCTAGAAATAGCTGCTTGGAAGAGACTAAATGCTAAAAATTTTGTTTCCTTTCAGGCTGGAGTCATAAGAAAATGCAAAAGCAACTGGTGTGAGAGCCTAATTGCACATAAAGCTGTCAATATCCTTACTTTGTCAGTAATAGAGAAGCTTTCATTCACATCAGATCTGTTACACGATTGAAAGAAAACTATAGATATGAAGTCATGTATTTTGAGGCATTTTTTCACCCTGAAATGGGACTATCATCCTGCAAATGTCACATGCGACACAACCTTCTGCATTAAGTTGGGAAGAACAGCTTCATATCTGAGGTCTGTAATGTGCAGTCTTTGAAAAGGATAATGACTGTGCCTCAGTGGGGACTGGCTTTTAAAGAGAACCTGTAAACTGTGGGCTTCAGTGGCACTGTGTGACATCAGTTCATATTGGCTGAACATCATAAAGCTTTGAAACTTAAGTGCAACACAACTTTCATGTTAACATTTTCTCATAATTTATGCAAAATAATAAAAAATTGTTGCTGGTTCAATTTTTAATGAAGGTCTGAATGTTGAAAATATTTTCTGTGATGGAAAGAATACCTTTACACCCAGGGGGGAAAAAAAGGTGAAAGGAGGTATTTAACAGTAGGTTTTACCAAGTTTACCAAGAGCGGTTCTATTCATCTGTTTTTTAGGATGTCACAAATTAATATTTAGGTGTTACTGTTTAAGATTGCACTTGAGTATCAGATATGAAATTCATATTCTCTGACTTGAAAATATCTCCTCAGAGCATGAAAAATACTGTTAACATCCTCATTCTTTCCACAGGATTGAAATAATTCTTTTTGGTCTTGCAAGGGCAGCATATTGTGTGCAAAGTTCATAGACTTCAGGACCTCAACAAAAACTGAGCACGAATTAGCTCAAAGAGAAACATTTTGCCTGTAATACCACAGGACTTATAAAACAACCCTAATTCTCAAGATTTTAATAAGATTAGGTTAGTATCCTAGTGTTTTATAAAAGCTTTAAATTATTTTTGGTACAGATTTAGAAGTCATGTTATCTCCTTGATAAATATATAGTGCTAACATAAGAGAACAGGGGCTAAATGACTTAAAATAAATGTACACTTGTGACTTTGATTACATTTGGGACATGACGGCTGCATCTATGTTTCTAAAGGCACTGGATCTAGAGACATTCCAAGCCAAGATGATATCCAGGGGCTTGTGCCCACACTGCTTAGTGTGTGCTCACCCTCCATTGTGCAGATTGCCTGTACTTACGCTAGATAAAGCACTGCATGATCTTATTTCTCTTCTGGCCCCATATTAAATCCCCCCATCCTAAAGATACAGCTAATTCTGGATGTTAATTTTCATCTGTAGAGGCCTGAAATAATATAAGGACTGTACTCTTCACAGCACTACTTCGCAATGCTATAGGATGAGACTAGAGATAAATCAAGTCTGTCATGAGGTCAAGGGGAATATTTGAGAATATAATGCCTCCTGGGGTAGAGGCATGGAAGAGAGTGTTAGGCAAAGTTCAGAAGTTTGACTTTGGGGAGGGTTCTCCAGGACCAAGGTTTGTTTAAACCATCTTTATTCTTGAAGCGAAGTAGTTGGTACACTGCAAAACAGAATCAGTAGAAAAGTAATAATTCTTCAGTGTGGGCAGTCCAATGTCCAGCTCAATACAACACCTCACATAATGTTTTAGTATAGAAGTACATCCAATTAAACCTTATTTCCAAAACTACTGAGAAAAAAAATAATATGCTCTACATTTATTTGAATCTCAAACTTGCTTTCCTTCTTGAAATTTATTAATTTTAAACAAAGAACAAAAAATTTAGTAGAATTCAGCCTGTTGGGTTTCATAGGTACCCAAAATGTTCCTGCCAATCTCAATCAGTATCGTTACCCAATCCTAATGTACAAGTCCGTAGTGTACATGTCAAGATCCTTTGCAGGAAGGTGAATTTGAATTCAGAGAGGGAACTTATTTCCCTATCTTGGAGAAATGACAAAAGATTTGAAAGTTTTATTGAAAGGAATACATCTGTTCATTCTGGTTTTCCCAGCTTTCTTCTGAAAAATAATGTATTTAGAAATACAGATTCTGTGTTCTGAGGAAACAGGATGCAAGCTAGCAAAAAGAATAGCTCACATCTGTTTGGAAACACCCATGTAAACTGTCCCTCAGGCAGCTCTCTGCTCCGAATGCACTTTGAGGGTGTCTGTTTGTCTTCTGTGTCTGTCTGTCTGTCTTTGCATAGTCTGGATAACCTAAATAGCCAGTTTGAAGATTTAGGTCATTGTTTCCATTACCCTGCCATCTGAATGTGTTCACTAACCACTAAGGGACATCTCTTTTGTCCTTTTCTATCGGGATTCTGTTGTGGATTAACTTTGGCAGGCAGTAGAACCCCTGCAGGTCTCTCATTCCCCTCTCCAGCAGGATGGGGAAGGGAATCAGAAGGGTAATGGTGAGAAAACTTACCAGTTGAGACAAAGACAGATTAATAGGTAAAAATAAAACTGCACGCAGAATCAAAGCAGAGCAATGAAATCATTCACCACTTTTTTTATTTTTGATACATTTTTTTGGTTTGGTTTCTTTTAGGGGGGTTTTTTTTTGTTTTGTGTCTTTTTTTTTTTTTTGTAAGGTATGATTTGTTGAACTTTTAGGTTCCAGGATATGAAAGCAAGTACTCTTAAAATCTGTCTGTAATTAGTTTCATACACATTTATATCATGTCATAAAAGTCACTAAGATTATTTTAATAATTTTGGACTTAGTTGACTTTTTAGGTATAAACCCCACATAATTGTAAATATTCATTGTAGGATACATTGATTTGAATAGACTGGAAAATGGAGCATATAAAAGTCTTATTGACTACTTCTCCTAAAATTTTTCTACCTTTCTAATTTCAATTTTTGCTCATGATTAAGCTAAGTGTTAAGATTAACATTAAATTCTTTCGAACACTCTCAGTTTGCAATGATCATTTGAAAGGATCCTTTCTGTGATGATTGGATTTATTTTCCATTAATATCCAGTTGTTTCTTCCTATTAAATGCTAATGCACAAAGAACATTTGGGAAGCTATTATAATCTGGTAAGGTGTAAAGACTCTGTTAGAGTCCCTCATTAGCCTGTTAATAACACTACTTTGTCAAGCAGAAACTTGGTTTCTCTACTAGCAGAAACTAAGTTTAACAGATACATAGTGTTTTCTATAGAATCTCCCTAATGGAATGAGTTTCACTTTCAATCACTCTAAAACCAGGTTTTACTGCTTTTAAAACTCCTTATCAGCATTTTTTAAAAATTTCCTAAGTCATTCAGGATGATACTCTACTATAAGTAAATAATTTATAATTCAAAAGTAACATCTTCCAGTTTGACTTTAAAAGATACATAAAGTACAAGACATTTGTTTGCCAAAGAGAGTTTTATCTACATAAGTGCAAGAAACCCCTGTAAACTGTTTACCCTTGGGAAGAACATCCCATTCCAGACTACAGAGCAATTCATCAAAAACTGAAAATGCTGTTTGCAGATTCTGTCTTGCATAGTTTCAGAGGATGACTCCTTTCATAATTTTTAAACCACCCCCCACCTTACTAATCATATATTCAGAAATAAACTCACACATACCCAAAAAAATGAAATGGAACTAAACAGTGCCAGAGCAATGCAAACACTCTCCCCAGTTACTACAAACAATACTCCCTAAAACATAAGCATTAAAACCTGTTGGTCCTAGACTTGTTCAACCCAATCTGTGGTGTACTTCATTTGGTGAAACAAATGCCCTTGTGCATGCAACATGGGTGCAATTAAATGAGTGCTGTGTGCTAAAATGAGCTCACTCAGGCAATTTGCAAAGGATGGAAATAGACACTTAACAGTAGGACAGTATTTTTCATTTTGTTTCTGATTGCTCATTCCTGATCCTCTAAGGAGTCCTATAGACTACCTTCAAAAGATGAGCCAATAGACTAATATTCTTAACTCTACTTGCTGCTAAAATGAATAGACTCAGTAAAGACATTGGTTTAATGACCTATACCGCTTTCAAGATAGCCTGTTCCTCTAGTACTGATGCTAAAACCCCTTTTCTGCCTCTGCTTCATATCAGCTAACAGCTACTTACCTTTCTGGTTCTTATCAAGTAATTTATTTGATTAACATAATTTCATTTCACTTGGAAGAGTTTCTCTTTCTGTTTTCACTTTTCAGATCTGATGAACACTGAGGTATTCCTGAGTCCAAAAGCTTGCCTCTCTGTTTTCCGCTGTTTGTTGTCCCAATAGAAGATATTTATTCTTCTCAGAGCTACTTTCAAACTAAAGACTAAGTTTTTGATAAAAAAAATGGGCTAGTAACAGACAAAAATAACTGAATGGTCTTATTGTCACAAGGCTCAGACCTTTTCTTTCTGCTAAAGGAAAGAAAAGAGAAGGGTTTTTTCTTGAGAGTAAGATTATTTTGCTGTGATTTCTTGCTTACTTGACCTAATCAGAATGCCTAGTGGCAATCACTGTCAGCTGAGGCAGTAAGTTAAACAGCTGAAACCTTCACTGTCTGGCAGTATTCTATCCTCAGTAGGGGCTTCTGGTTTTATAGGCCTTCAGGGCAAGTTCCAGCACTTGAAAAACAGTTCAATAGAATCTCTGGAGGCAACAAGTTAATGACCAAAGATTTTAATGGTCTACAACAATTGATGAGTGTAAATTTAAGCTTTGTGGGACTTATCTGAGAGAAACTAATGAAAAGATACTATGTGAAGGTAGCTTTTCCAGAGATAACATCCATTAGGCATTGCACTATTCTTGAACTTGAAGAGTAAAGCAAGGCTGTAAAATCACAGACAGTGTTCCTCAGGATGCAGCCAAGAATAGGAAATATTTATGGACTGCTTAGGTAGCTTTAGATCAGATGATGCTGAAGTGTGTTTTTCAAATGGTTGCTGGAGGTGAGTTTGTCCCAGTGGAAATTTCAGACCGGCAATGTTAATCATTTTTGTGTGTTCCAGCTGCAGTGTCCTTCCTGAGAAGGTACTGAAAGATGGTGATCAATCCATGAATTATAATGCTGTGTTCAGTTTGCTTCTCACAGAAGCCACTCCTGTAATCTGCCCTTGCTACCAAAGCTTGGCCATGCAAACCCAATACAAATGCTGAGATGAAATCAAATTTATTGCATTACTGTCAGTAGAAAACTAAAGAGAGTGTAAAGGCTGCTAGTATGTCTCTCTTGCTAAAACTATTGTTAAGGAGTTAACCCAGATATTGGTAGCTTGTCTAACTCTGCAGGTCCAACTCCCTCTACTTACTCCCTTTGCAAATGATGTTTAGTCACATACTTAAATCTTCTCCTTTGAAGTGTAGAGTGTAAAATAAGGCTGTCCTTTCAACAGTATTCCTAATTGTCATTTGTTTATCTGTGCCAGCTCTTTACACAGCAATACTGTTTATCAGAGAATCCTATTACTACAGTATTTGAGATATAATTGTAGGCAGAGGCTTTCCTTCCCTTTCTCTGAAAGAGAAAAACTTGAGTGGACTGAATGTGTAACTCTTGCTGCACTTGTCAGAGTAATTTTTTGTTAAAGACACCAGTATGAAGGTATACAAAGCAGAGAGGGGAAAAAAGTAAAGGCAGAAAATTATTTCTGTCTTCCTGGTGTTGAATGATACTTGCAGCTTTCCTCCTGCAGATTTACAATCTTACATCCTGCTCTTTGCCATGCTGGCAAGACCAAACCTGGAATGAGATCGTTTAAAGACATTGTTTCCAGCTGCCTCTCTGGTCACAGTCTCACAGCAATGCTGAAAAATACACAGTTAGGGATATCTAAACCAGGTAATTGTTGAAAAAGGAGAAATATCAAGGAGGAAATATAAAAGAAAGAAATGAGTTTCACTGCACTTAGTTGTCATTTCATTTTGGTTTTGTTTTTGTTTTTTTTTTAAGTTCATCTCTAGGAATTAGAATGCTGACCTAATGCTGTCATAATGGATTTGAAGAGATAGCATTCATAGTTGCCATGATAATAAAGCTTCTTTAGGGCCAGTTATCCTCTGTTATAATTATAAATTAATGTCTCTAGCAAAGTATTTTGATGGAATTTTCTCATTCTGTTTAATTTTCCCTAGGGTTATTTCGTTAGTTTCATTTTAAACAGCTCTTAAAACACTACTGGGGGGGTTTGGTAATCTCTGTGCCCATTTATCTCATTTTAAAATGGATTGAAACATGGTTGTTGAAAAAAAATGAGGAAACCTTGTTTTTGGACCAGTCCAGCATCTCTGTCTGTAATTGCCATTGTCTTTCATAAGTAACTTCAATGGAAGTTTAAAGTGACCAGATTTGCATATTTATAAATAAAATTGGTTGAGCATGAGTGATCCCAATTAACTTTCATCCATTCTTTTTTTATTTCCCCAGGTGAAGCTATTTGCAAATTCAAATTCCTTCCCTGGTAACATGGTAGCATCCATGGTGCAGAAAAGAATAAGGGCAGTGTTCTGTAAACAGTTGCTCAGCATAGCCTCTGGAAAGGGAAATCCCATCACAAGGAGCTGCTGGAATTCTCTGAAGGTGCCTCTAAGGTCAGGAGGAAATGACAACCATTTTTTTTTTTTTTTTTATTTTTTAAATTTTCCTGAAAATTATGAAGAATGGATAAAGTGAATGCTGAACTGTTATTTTTAAAATCTAGCAATAATTAACCTATTGTGAATCAGGGACACATTTTGAAACAATGAGAGATCAGTCTCAGCTGAATCAAAGGAAGGTCATGCTAAATAAAAACATACAGTAAAATCAGGCTTGGTTTTTTTTTGTTCTTTCCTAAATGGTAAAAAGTCCTGTTTATTTTTCTCTCTCTCCCCCCTGTATAAAGAATTTGCAAGTCTAGGCAAGTCTACTTGGCAGCAAGTGTTCAGTCATGCTTGTAATGATAGTTCTAATCACAATTCATGAGGTATCATGCATTCAGGTATGATTCATACAACAAGAAAATATTCTGAAAGGAAGCAATAATAAATTAAATGGGGCCTGGTTTCCAAAGGTTGAAGAAATGAATAGACTTGGGGTCATTTCCCTTCTATTCACAGCAGAGATATTAGAGGAGACATACATGTAGCTTTGGGAGAGGGCCCATCTGGGGAGGGGGCAGGGGAATCGAAACAGTTGAAGCAGGGACCTTTGATGCCATGTAACAGATTTTTCTGTATTCTGACTATCTGTTTATGCCAATCTTATTTCCTCCTCCTTGCCCTGGATACTATATTAGGTATTAATATGTAAGGAACTAATGGTTGTGGAGATTGCACTGCTTGTGTACTGCACTTCTTTCACTTTCTGTCATGTATTTTGTAAGATTACCAACCATTTGAGGTGAGGAGATAGTACTGTGTTTAGTGTTCAGTAGGGTATGCTCTCACTCCTGTCTGGCTGTGCTGGTTTGGACACAAATTGAGGAGGAAACAACTCGAGAGGGGCGTCTCTCTGTCCCTCTCTCCTGCCTGCCAGGCAAGCAGGCCCTGGCAGCCCCTCCTCCCATGGTTTCGGGAAAATAAGGTCTTGAATGAAAGTGAAAAAACCTGTTCATCTAACAAACAGAGTCCCCCACAGGCATGGGACAGAAAAGGATATTGAAACCCCCTCCCATCCCCAGAAGGAGGTTGGTGGATTTTATATAGTTCCTTCTGTCTTTAAAACTTAGCTTCTCCCGCAGTTCTAAGCTGGGTGGGGTCTGCTGATCCCCCCTGAAGAGTCCTGCTGAGCGTCCCAGAGATGATAGCTGGTCTTGGATGGAGAAGCAAGCTGTGCTGGTTTGGACACAAATTGAGGAGGAAACAACTCGAGAGGGGCGTCTCTCTGTCCCTCTCTCCTGCCTGCCAGGCAAGCAGACTCTGGCAGCACTTCTCCCATGGGTTTGGGAAAATAATTTTTTGAGTGAAAGTGAAGTGAA